>PVJH01018375.1:0-45341 GCA_004026705.1 Nesogale talazaci | reverse complement strand
GGGAAAGGGGAGGGTTTTTTTTAAAGGGACTTGTATCAAGGGCTCAGGTGGAAAATATTGGGAAATGTATGTGGAAATATGTGTGCAAATGTGCTTGATACAAATGATGTACTGAATGTTGTAGTAGCTGTAAGAGCCCCCAATAAAATTAAAAAAAAATGAAAGAAAGAAAATGCTATGACAGACTCATGAGCCCATTATCTTATTCTTGTCATCTAATGTTGAACCTCCAATTTTGCCCTTAATCTAACTAGCTCATTCTTAAAGTTTTAGTCTAGATATGCCTTTCATACACTAGAGATATACCAGGGTTTAATCCTCACAAGTGGAGCAGTAGACGATATCATGGAATTAGCAATTGGTTTCATGAGAATTAATATCAAATTTTCTCCAGAAGTTAGAGATTGTAAATATCCCAAATATTCAACACTTGAAAGATGATAGTCTTCTCCTTCCCTCCTCCACTCCCACCACACCCCTCCTTTGAGTATATTCCCTTATATCTCTGGGTTCTGCAAATACTGTAGTGTACCCCAGAACTCATGGACAGTCGGGCAAATGTCTTTCATGGTGTTATGTGCAGATCAGTCTAAAATCTGAAGATTAGGCAAGGATAATCCAGATGCTGGACACAGAGGATGCACTCCTGGGTTTTGCTGGCAATGAGATCAGACCACCCGCTTTTCAATGCACTTATTTTGTACTCAGTAGAATGACACTTCAGAGAATCCTTGTTGCAATTACTCATAGGTGAATCCTATGGGTTTCCTTTCCTATTAGCTTATCAGAGAAATGCAAAGAAAGGTCTGTTGACTGTAGTTTTAGACTTTGGCTAGAAAAGGCACATTAGACAATTACCACCACCCCACCCCCACATCATGTTAAGCAGAAAAAAGCTTGATGTTGTTAAGGATTTTACCTTAGTCATAGCAGAAAGCTTTTAGAGGCAAGAAGTGCTAGATTTTGACTCACATGCAATGGACTTTCCATCAGGAAAGATCAGTCCTTGGGAAAATACATCATGCTTGGTTTCATTGGGGACTGAAAAGAAAAGACAAACCCTCAGTGAAATAAATGGACATGCTGGCGGCCACAATAGTTTCACAATAATTACCATCACTAAAGTGCGGAACTCGATAGCGTTTCCTTCTATTGAACTGATGAACTCAATGGCACCTACGAACAACAGCAGCAACTTCCCTGATTCTCTGACAAGCTGTGATACATAGCAGGGATTAGAGCTGTGGCTGCGGGTCAGAATGATTGAATCCATTTAGAATATGCATGCATTAGAAATCTGCCATAGCTTATGCTTTACTCAGAGCAACCTCTGGTTTCTTTAATATTGCTTACTCTATTTGAAATTCTGATTGATCAGAGGCCAATCAGGCAGTTTATTATGCTCTTTCCCTCTTAATTATTCTTCACTATTATTTGTGTAAAATAGATTTATTTCATCATTATTGAAAATAAGTATTTTCACTGTCTTTAATATTTTGGGTTGGTTGTTATTTTGTTCCATCACACTAAAGATGTCCTCTTCACACATTATTTTTCTTTAAAAATTAGCTATTTTTTTGCTTGGTTTATATATTTATGTTGATATTTTCTTCTGACTTTTCTTGTTGTTAATGGAAGGTGTTAATCAGTTCCTATTCCTTGTGATGTCATCTACAACAGACCTCTCTTAATGTTGCTTAATTGTTTCATTCACACTGTCTCTGCTGTTAATTCATTGACACTCTATATGTGAAAAAGAGAACTTTGTTTCAAATAGCAAATGTGTATTAAGAAACATTCTAACCCAGTCCAGATCAAGTCCATGAGTCCAATTTTAGCCCATATATTTAATACTAGTCCATAGATTCCTCTTTAGACACATGCATCCCTGCAATGATGGAACTGCGGGAAGATCACTGCCCAGTTGGTAGAAATTCTTATAGATCCAGTGGTGGTAGAAGAATCTCACCACCGGTGTGGCTCTCCACTGTGGTTCCTTAAGCTCCATACCTCTGGATCCATCAATGTGTCTCCATGTGACTTGTCAACAGGAATGTGAATCAGAGAGTCTGTCCCACCTCCAGGGAGGAAGACAGGAGTTTCCAGAATTCTCAGAAGAAGTCCAAGTCCACACAAAGGCCTCATTAGCTATAACTTGCTTGACAGGCTAAACTCTACCCCCTCACTCAATTGACAGGAATAATAGGCTGAACTCTTGAACTTACTTAATATAAGTTCTAGAACTTACATTCACTTATATTAGAGTAAGGTAACTAACATTGCAAATTTTATGACACTATCACAAAATCATCTATATTTTATGTAATTTTATATATAGAAAGCATTGTTTATCTGAAATATATGATTATTAGTTTTCATATGAGTTATATTGACTTCTGTAGAGAATTAAAACCAATGACACATACATGAATAGAGGAATTTATGTCAAGTAAATGCTTCATATAATTTGAAGAATTTACCTCACTTGAAATGGGCCTAAAGTCTGTTTGAAGATGGATTTGCCACTAGTTTATCTTTATTTCTTTGTAGAACCTCCCTAATTCTTATTCAAAGAAATAAGAAATTTTAAAAAGTGGTCAATTCAGTTCCGTTCGAGTCATTGGGTAAGATGTTAACTGGAGGCATTTCCTAATTCATGTAGCTGCTAAGACTGATAAATTAAGAAGCAGGAAGGTCACGTCAGGTGGATGCAGAGACAAATTAATCCAAGACAGCAGGTCAGAATTTAGGTTTTGATGATTCCCAAGATTGGAAGGCAATATGGCAAGTCAATGTGAAAGTTGCAAACTCTAGGGTAGCGACCATGAAGAAGCCCTCTACAGAGGCCACACCCTTGAAGTAACATTCCTTCATTTTTATTCTACCCTAATCTTCTCACTCATAATGGATAACATTATGGAGCTGATTAATGTGCAGGGTAATCAGGGCAAATTACCAAACCTTAACTTTCAAATCACTGAAAATTATGATCAAGTCAATTTGGTACAGTTTAAGCATCTCACCATATCAAGAGACTTAGAGTTCTGTTTCAATGTTCTTTCTCCTTTTTTCACATTTGTTTTCATTCATAATTTTTGTGTCTTTGGTTATCTTTGATTTTGATCTTGATAGAGTAACTGATACATTATTTGGAGATATAATTTGTGGCCTAAACTATTATATTCCTACATTATGCATGTCAGTAAAATTGCAATCCTGTATTCCTTTATTTAATATATACTCATATAATATTTGAAGAATTTACCTCACTTGAAATGGGCCTAAAGTCTGTTTGAAGATGAATTTGCCACTAGTTTATCTTTATTTCTTTGTAGAACCTCCCTAATTCTTATTCAATGAAAAAAATGTACAACAGATACTGTCATTCTGATCTCCAATTTTTGATCCCTAACTTGAAAAAGGCCACAGGCTGCTAAAGAACAGACCTGTCTGTCTTTGAGGAAGTGCAGCTGGAATACTCCTGAGAAGGAAAGCTGGTGAAAAAATTCATCTCGAATACTTTGAATCTGTTATAACAAGAGACCAGTCCCTGAAAAAGCACACCGTACTTCATAAGGTAGAAGGACAACAAAATCTTCAACAAGATAAAAAGAAAATCTTCAGTAAGATAAATTAACCCCATGGCAGCAACCAGGGGCTTTCCTACAGCAATTGTGAAGAGTCAGAGCTGAGCTCATGGCACCTGACCACAACAGCCTTGAAATAAAGAGCCCAGGTAAGGCTAAGGTGAAGCGGCAATTCGAACCCACCAGCCACTCTGCAGAAGTAAGATGGGATAGTCCTCTATCTAGAAAGGTTTACATCCTTGACAATCCCATAGGCAGTTCTACTCCATCCTACAGGGCAGTGGTTCTCACTCTTCCTCATGCCACAACCCTTTCATACAGTTCCTCATGCTGTGATGACCCTTCAACTATAAAATTATTTCTGTTGCTACTTCATAACTCTAGTTTTGCTATTGTTATGAACTGGGCAAACCCTGTGAAAGGGCCAGGACCCACATGTTGCAACCACTGTGGCAGTCATGTGCTTATGTTAATTTCATGATTGAGATGTTGGGGTGGAGTCTAGCCTGTTAATCTGAAGATAGCCATTGAGTAGCCAATGAGGTCTCCATGTGGGCATGTTTTTTTCCTGATATGTCTGGGAAATCTCACAATATTTCCCTCGTGAAGATGAGAAGCTTTCTCCCAGTTGTTGGGGGTTAGTCTCAGAGATGAGGAATCACAGACAAGACGAGATAGCATTGTCTGAGAAGCCGGAGGAGAAGCCACATGACTTTGTCCTGATGGAGCCTGTGTCAGTCTGGGTAGGCTAGAGGAACAAATTTCATAGACACGTATATGGATCTAAGGAAAAGGTTTATATACAAGAGGAACAGGACATTGAGCCCAGTCCAGCTCAAAGTCATGAGTCTAATATTAACCAATATGCCTGAAATCAGTCTATAAAGTCTCCTTCTGACTCACGAAGGCACAGGTCAGTGAATGCAGAATCCTTGTACTGGCAAGGGTCTTCATATGGCTCATCGCTTCCAGGGCTCAGGGTCCATCAACAACAGAAGCAACTCATCTCTGGCAGAGGTCCATGTGGCTGCCCCAGCTTCAGAGGTCTAGCTCCATCAGGGCAAAGCCGTGTGTTCTCTCTGCCAGCTCCTCCAGCTTCTCGGATGCTGCCATCTTTTCTTGTCCCATCATTCATCGTCTCTGAGACTAACTCCCAACAACTGGGGGGAGAGCTTTTCATCCACAAAGGAAATATCTCAAGATTTTCCAGAAGTCTCAGGAGAAAGCCATGCTCACACGGAGGCCTCATTGGCTACTCAATGGCTATCTCCAGATTAACAGGCTAGACTCCACCCCTACATTTCAATCATAAAATTAACATAAGCACATGATTGCCACAGAGCCAGACCTCTGAAGCTAGAGAGGCCACGTGGCGACCCCTGCCAGTGATGAGTTGCTTCTGCCACCATTGGATGCTGTTGATGGACGCTGAGTCCTGGAAGCAAGGAGCCATGGGGAGACTCCTGCCAGTGCTGGGACTCTGCACCCACTGACCTGTGATTTTGTGAGTCGGAAGGAGACATTATAGACTGGTATCGGGCATATGGGCTAACATCGGACTTATGACTTTGAACTGGACTGGGTTGAGATGCTTTCTCAGTGTCCCATTCCTTTTGTATATAAACCTTACCCTTATAGCCATATGCGTGTCTCTGAAATTTGTTCCTCTAGTCTACCCGGACTAACTGCTCTACTGTCTCTTAGAGTTGGAATCTACATGATTACAACAGATTTTTCTTATTGTTTCTGTTTTTGTTTCTAAAGTCTTGAAACTATATCAAAAGAAATCTTTGGGCCATATTTCTGAGAATTTGCACAGAACTGTAGGGTGAAAAGCAATACAAATCCTAGGATCATCTCCTTGGATGTCTATTCCCTCCTAGAATTTCATCTGGAAGGATGCCACAACTCTGAGCTCTCTGATATCTTTAAGTAGCATGTTTCCCATTTGCTCTCATTTCTAGTTTCCTAAATGAAAATGTTATTTAGTTATGACCTAATTTGTCATTTTGAGAAGGAGGAGTCTTCACATACACCACAGAAATTGTAATTAAAGTTAGTGTAGCATAAAAAGTAGGCTTTTAAATATTATAAATTATAAAGAATAATTTATAAATCATCAAGGAGACATGAGGGAGGGAGGGTGGAGGAAGGAGGGGAAAAACAGAGGAGCTGCTACCAAAGGCTCAAGTAGAAAGAAAATGTTTTGAAAAAGATGAAGACAACACATGTACAGATGTGTTTGACACAATGGGCATATATGAGGATTGTGATAAATTGTAAGAGTCCCCCAAATAAAATATTTTTTTAAAGTAGGCATATTGACAAATGAAAGTTTTGATCTGTTTAAAAACTGATTTTGCAAGGCTTAAGTACTAAATGAATTTGCATCTGTGCCATATCTGTTAGGCAGAATAAAAGTACCAAGGCACCATCTCTTTCTTCAGAAGTAATCTTTGTTTACACACACGGCATCCTAACATTCATTATCCTTAAATGTTGTTTACTCTTTGAGCACATTAAATGACATTAGGTTGATTGTTTTGTAGAAAAAAAGGAAATTCAGTTGATATCTACATACATATGTCTATGGAAAAGAATAACTTCTAAAAGCATAAACCTATTTCATTTTAATGCACTTTATGATTCAAGAAAATATAGCATTCTTCTTTAATCTTCAAAATTATTTGATCCTACTCTGAGAGTAAGGGATAGATAAATAATAAATATCTAGCATTTTGTTCTGAGACACTGCATTTAGTTTCAAGGTTTGAAGCATTCGATTTGCTTAAGGAGATCAAGTTAACCAATTGATTATTAAGACTTCTTTTTTTACTTTATAAGAAATTTTGTCTAATTTTTAATAGCCAAGCAATTCAAAGTAAAATACTCTTGAATATGCATTTTGATGTAGATTTTAAAGAAGTAAAAAATAAATATACTTTTTCCAATTTATAACTTTAAAATATAGCATATACATCACAAAAATATCACTATAAAATATATAAGAGCTTAAGTTATTAGTGTATATTGACTTGTACAGTGTGTTATGTATATTATACGAATCTATAATAAAATATTTAGATGGTGTTGCAAGGAATAAAATAATTTATGGTAACTTAGCCTAATGTTCAAATATTTCTGCATAAAATAATGTTGACTGCTAATTTTGACTATTTTTGATTCAAAGTGTAGGATAAAAGCATAAATTCTTAAAATGGTATCTTAATATGTAACTTCTAAGAAAATTTAACCAGGCATATACAATTTTAAAGAAAATGAACAGAATAATTTTTGTGAAACAAATTGCCAGTTACATAAAAGAGAGTATTTAGTTATGAATATATTAAATCAATTCACAATTTGCACTCTTTATGCCTGAAATTATGTAATGTTCAGCTCTGTGTGTGTTTGACTTGATTGATATCCAAATGAATGTTACATTGATTATATATTATCTTTCCTAATCTTCTTAAAACTAAATGTGAAATAACACACGTACACATACAATTTCCGTTTTATCGGGAGTACCTTTGGGGTACATAATATTTAGATTAACTATAGTAAACAAAAAATGTTTTAAAATTCCTCTTTTAACTTGTTTATTTTCTGACTTAATTTTAGTTACCAACGAGATTTAAATGAGCAGTAGGAGGTAGCGCAAGCAGGCAACGATGCTAGAAAAACTCCCCACATGCATTATTTCTCTAGCTGATGTTGCCCTTGTCCCTTATTTTTTTTAATTGTCTACTAGTCCTGTATGTTCTAAGACAATGAGTTGACGACAGAAGTCTGCCTGCTGAAGTGATGAGTTAGAGTGTTGCAAAAGTACTTGCCAAATCAGAGCACCATTATTAATTCAAGCATGATGAAATTGTTCATTTTAACTATAATCATGTAATTCATCAAAATACTACTAGAGCATATCATCCCCAAATATTACAATGAAACAGCACCTTACCCTAACACCAACAAATACAGAAAATTATTTGCTATGTTTGCCTTCCAAAAAAAAAATAATTGTTTTGAATTTGAGGAAGCCTTGCCTCAGATTTTCATTAGAGGCATATTTCAAGTTGTTTTTGTGAACTGTATTTGTTCTGCATTTGAATAGCTCCATCTATTAAGCTTTAAAATATGTCAGGGTGTCCAGGAATTGAAATGGTGAATTTCCCATGTGTCAGTTGTCTTGTTTTCCTTGGTGAATGTATTACAAACACGGTTGGTAAATAAGTGTTCCTTTAAGTCATAAATCAACAGAATTATACAAAACTACAATCTCATCACCCATAAGCTATTCCTTCAATTTTTCTTATGCTATCAAAACCAAAAGCATTTCCAGATATGTACTTGGCATTAATCCTATTTGTAGGCATTTACCCCCAAACAGGAAACTGAGGCATAAGTTTTAGCAATCAAAGTTCACTCAGAACCATGTCTGCATTGTATAATTTGCTAAGATATGCAACTTCTGTGGAGTTTATTATTTATTACTTTAAAGGGAACTATTAAGTATCAGTGATACAAAATATTAAACTGTCAAAGTCCATTTTTGTACATTGTATTTTAGCATTTCAATATGTTTATGAAAAGTTCCTTTTCCTTTTCTCTTATGGATTGTCTTCTGCATAGAATCAAGCATAGAAAATATCCTTGTTAAAAAAAGGAGAAGATATTGGTCTCTTTCTGTAACACAGAATGCAACTTTTCAATGTATGTCATTTGTCTAGCAATGAAGTTCTATATTTATAAATTAGTTCTATGACTGCTAGATCCTACAGTCTTGATAATGATTGTTTGTTAGATTTGCAAAACAAGTGAATTCCACGTTTGTTCTTAATTTTGTTTTGTTTGACAGAGAAACCCAGCTGACATTTTGACTGGCCAAACTATTTTCTTTCTCAAGCTCCTACTCACAATTCCCCACCATCGCCCTCCACACACCTTTGAGGACATTCCCAGTCCTGGGCTCAAAAACTCAATGGCAAGAGTCTTCTAATTTACCAAATTGGATTATAAGTCTCTTTAATATCAAATATAACTGTGTTCATCTGAGAACATTAGAGAAACAAATCCGCAGAAACCCATATGTATAAGTGAGAGTTTTATATAAAGGGTAAGTGCACATCAAGAAAACAATACAATCCAGTGCTGCCCAGGTCCACAAGGCCAACATTAGCCCATCTGTCTGTCACTCGTCCACAAAGTTCTCCTACATCTCACAAAACACACACAATCATGCCGATGGCAGGAGGAAAGCCGAATCAGTACACATGTAAGCATCTCAGGGCTGGCAGGGGTCTCCACCCTGCTGCTCCAGCACCCAGGGCTGCATCAGGGTAGGTCCAGGTGGCTTCTCCTCAGGGATATCTCACAGGAAGTGAGTCTTTCCAGCTGAAGCAGGCAACTGGCTAAGGCAGCTGCACCCTGATCTGACCATCACAAAGCAAGAGACCGGAAAACTAGAAAGGCGCAGTTCACTGAGCCATTTCATGCTCCACCCTTCAATTAACCCCACGTGTGTTTCTCAGCCAGGTTAGCACAATAAACTTTAACTATGTCAGTAACTTTTTATAACAGGGGAGCATTAGATGAAACATAATGAGATAAAGATATGTCACTAAGCGACAAAGACTTCTTAGGCATGCTGTGGCTTTATTTGTATGTTCTCCCTTTGATCTCCTTTTCAACAATCATACCACATTTCATGTAAAATCTTCTCAGCTATATATGTGTGTTTATATACATAAAATGTTGCTCTACTCTGCTTCAAATATATCAAGCACAAAAGAAGTGTGCATCTTTCTAATAATTACCCAAATTTAATATATCTGGTTGAGTATAATAACTTAATTCAATGCAAATCAACTTACCCAAATTATACTATAATTTTTTTCACAGATGTTGTTGTGAGCTTAATTTCAAGTATTTTATTTTGGTGAATTGCCGATAGTGGCAAGTAAATTTTTCCAAAAAATAGTACCTATTCCAAATTAAGATTATGTATCTGCTTGGAACATATGAATGATGTCTATCTTTACCCTGTTCAAGACTAACCAGACTGAGGTTGTATACATTACTTTTATATTGACTTATTTATGAATTTCAGGGTTTTGATAAGCCACATACAAATATCTGAACAATTTATATAATCAGATGACTAGGGAGGTTCATTTGGTCCAATGTAAAACACACTGTGAATTCCTGTATCTCCTTTTGGAAGTTAACTTATCTTGCTGTTCTAGGCCCTTTGTTGGTTGTATATGGGAAAAGGGAGAAATTTCCATCATAAAGAATTGGACAAAATCGGGCTAGTGGCGTAGTGGTTGTGTAAGGGACTGTGGCCCACTGGGCTGGCAGCTCAAATCCAGCAGCAGCTCTCCAGGAGCAAGGCTGGGCTTCCTGCTCCCACCAGAGGGCAGTGATGCCCACACCAAAAAAAAAATTGTAAAAACTCATGGCCATATTGAAAAAATCAGAAATTTTGACACTTCTATGCAAAGTGAGGAACCACATGTACTATGTACTTCACAAATAATATGCCAACAGATATAATGAACCCACATGAATAATGGTTATATAAGTAATTAATAGAGAAAGGGAAGGTTCCATGGTAGGGAAAATATATAACATGTATAATAACACATTGATTCTCCTTCCTGTTTAAATGAAATTCTGCTGCTATAAAATGTGCACTGATTTGAATATAAGATAAAATACATAATAGCAAATTCATGGCCAGGCTTATTCTTCTTAAGAATATTGTTATCATTATTTTCTCTAGAAAAGAGAAAGGATTCCATCAAATGTTTACTATTATTATCTCCTTGACAAATGAACTCCATTATGTTAAATAGATATATATCAATCTTTGACCAACATAGGTTATAGAATTTTTTTTCAGGATTCTTGTTGGGTTATTATATTTCTCTCTCTTTTCCACTTGTTGATATAAAGGTCTAAAATTCTATATGTTTTTAGCCAATGAAATAGAATTTGCATAAAATAGAGTACATAATTTTCAAATGTACTTGATAAGAGTCACAATTTTATTATTGTTTCATGTCAAAATATAAAAACCTGTTGTCACCAAATATTGATATTTTGTACTTTAAAAAGTTTGAATGTACTATTCTTTATCACTTTTCTATCATAAAATTATTATCCATTACAAAAACCTTTTCAACACAACCCTTTCAAATTTCACAACGAAAATTCAAAATAAAACTGCCAACATGTTAAATGCAGAAAAGAAATGGACTTGTATTAATATATGAAAGAGACTGACTGTTCCATAATCATTTATGATGCACAATTTTTTATATGATTGTCTAAATTCTTGACAAACATATTTTCTACCTTCTACTCTACTAAGATTCATGCTTCAAATAAGAAGCAATGGTAATCAATTTCCAGGACATATTAAAAATATCGTCTGAATGAATATTTTGAGTCTTTAGTTAATACACCATATTGGTTTGCTTATGTGCCATATTGTGGGGGCTAGTGTGTTCCTGTGCTTCTGGAAGTTATGCCATTAATGATTAAAACACCAGCAGATTCACCTGTATTGAACATATTTCGCAGAGGTTGCAGAGTCAAAGTAGGATAGGAAGAAGAGCGCCGAGAGATCAGGCACTGAAAGCCTTGTGACCAGCTGGGGAATTCTGATCCAGGGCCGCAAGAAGAGCTTCTAAGGTTGAAAGGCACTCAAACTACAACTATCTGGAGAAAAGTTGTTTCTTTCTGGAAGAATCAAGTAAAATGATGGAGATGGAACAAAACTTTTGAGATCTCTTTATTTATTTATTTATTTTTGCTGATAGGTTACAACTCAAAATGTGCAATACACTGCTGCAAGTATTCATTAATAATTGGAACATGGATAATACAATGTTGGAATCTAGGAAAGTTGAAATATGTCAAGCTGAAAAGGATTTCCTAAAGACCAATCTCCTAAATCTTAGTGGCC
The DNA here is from genome assembly GCA_004026705.1 of Nesogale talazaci. Taxonomy (NCBI): domain Eukaryota; kingdom Metazoa; phylum Chordata; class Mammalia; order Afrosoricida; family Tenrecidae; genus Nesogale; species Nesogale talazaci. The sequence continues at coordinate 33,782 of PVJH01018375.1, read as the reverse complement.
TGAAGTCAACTCTTATTAACCATTATGAAGCAGATAATGATAAACTTTAAAACGAAACATTCGAGAGAATTAGCAATTCATCCATTGCTAAAAATAATTCAAGGTATGTCTTGAAGTCCGATGTTGCATGTGATAGAATAGAATCAAGATACTTACAGGCCCCCTGCTTGTGTAGCAGACCTTGGCTACTCACCACAAGCTATTTGAACCACCCACTGCTCCACAGGAGACACGCCGCACAGGCCTCTCTACTCCAAAAAAAGTGTTGCAGTCTCAGTTCTACCCTGTCCTAGAGGGTCAGTATGCCAGCAGAGTCAACCCAACACCAGTGAGTTAGATTTGGATTTTGTTTATAAAGAAGTTAAATGAATACAATCATTATTCAAATGTATGTGCCAACCTTCAAAGTCAATGATGAAAAATTGAGATATTCAACAAATTTCTTCACTTTAAAATTAAACATGCAAGCAAGGTGCATTAGCAAGTACTATTCTTTAGAACATAAAAGTTAGAAGCAAGGAGAATGGATCGATAATTGGAAAGTATTTCTTTGATAATAAAAATGAAACTGGGTAGTGCATGATAAGTTTTGCAAACCAGTGATTGTTTCATTACATATGCCTTTTTTCAAGACCCTAAATAGGGACAATAGAGGGAGACCTCCCCAGGTGGAATACATAAGAATCTCTTTGACAATATATTTGGGAACAGATGCCAGAGAAGCTCAGCATCACCAGCAAAAGCAACAGCAGGCTGACCTGTGGAACAGACCATCAATTACTCATATGCAAAGTCAGGATGAAGGTAGGAAAATTAAAACAGGCCAATGAGAGTCAAAATAGTCTTTTGAGTACATCCCATCTCAAGAACAGTTTTGTCATATTGAACACTAATGACCATATAAGATATAAGATAACACAAAGAACATCATATATTAAGAAAATCAAAGGGTCATTGAAAATGCAATAAATAAAGAAAAAACTTGATGAAATATGCAAAACCTGGAGTTAGAAAATCAAATGAAGAGAACATGCTCAGCAATTCTACAACCACAAGAACTGAAGAATACGTATTAAACCTTGGTTTGTAACACAGAGGGCAAAAGATTGAGTGATGTAAGGAGCATCCAAAGAAGATGAAAGTAATATACACAGTGACTTTATCAAAAATAACTTACTGACACTTAACTATTACAGAAGGCAGCTTATGACCAAGAACCAATAATATTGAAGGAAGAATTCAATTGCATTGAATATCACAGAGTAAAAAATGCTCTAGAAAGTGACACCTGGAATGTTTTCTTTGTTTTTGTTTTTTTAAATCATTTTATTGGGGGGCTAGTACATCATTTTTCACAATACGTAAATAAACACACGTTGCCAAGCTCCTTCACATGTCCACTGCTATTATCGTTCTCCAATCATCCGCCCTTTACCTGGAGCCCCTAGTATCTGCTTTTCAGCTTTCCGCCCTCCCCACCCCCGCCCCATCCTCTGCCAGCGATGAGTTGATTCTGCTGTTGATGGACCCTGAGCCCTGGAGGTGAGGTGCCCTGGCAGCACCAGGATTCTGCATCCATTGCCCTGTGACTTCATAAGTCACAAGAAGACTTTATAGACTGATTTTGGGCATATAGGTTAATATCGGACTTATGACTTTGGACTGGACTGGGCTGGGATGCTTTCTCCATGTCCCATTCATTTTGTATATAAACCCTTTCCTTATATCGATATGCGTGTCCTTGAATTTGTTCCTCTAGTCTACCCAGACTAACACAGATGTGATTCTTGTTCTTTGATGCTTGATACCTGCTCCCTTCAGCCCCTCTTGATCACACATGCTGGTGTGCTTCTTCTAGGTGGGCTTTGCTGTTTCTCCACTGAATGGTGGCTTTCATATCTCCAAGTCTTTGAGAGTCCAGACATTCAATCGTTTGGTAGCTAGGCACCATCGTTTCTTCTACTCTGTTTACCTCTTTATCCATTTGTCTTCAGCGATATCGGGAGTGAGTTGGTCCATTGATCTTGGTTTTTGTTCTTTGATGAGTGATGCCAGATTGTTTCAGCACCCATGATCACATGAGGTGATCTGTTAACTGTTTAACTGTTTTGTTCTTTAACCTGATTCAGCATTGAAAGCATTCACTAGTCTAAGCCAAAATCTTGGAAGACAGCTATCTAGACAGCTAACTGGAAAAGATCACTATTTGTGCCAACTCCAAAGAAGGCTGTCTAATAGATGTGAAAATTATCAAATGACACCATTAACGACTGATGACTTTGCGGAGGATAATTAAAAATGACTGCAGAAATACAAATGCCAGAAATTTCAGCTGAAGGATGTGCAAAGACCTGGAGCAGACCTTGGTTAAAAGCAGAGAATACCAAAAAGATGTGCATTTGTGTTTCACAGTGACAATTAAAGTCATTTAGCACTATGGATACTAATTCAAAGAAGAGAAATCCCAGAAAACTTCACCGTGTTCATCAGAAACTGTACATAGACCAACTCACGGTTATTTGAACAGAACAAGTAGATGCTGCTTAGTTTGGAACTAGGAAAGGTGTGCATCTAGAGTCTATCTTTTTCCTCATACTTATTCAGTCAGTATGTTGAGGAAATAATCAAAGAAGCTGGACTACATGAGGAACTCGGCATTGGGATTAGAATTAGGCCCATTTATAATCTGTGATATGCAAATGACAAAAGTGGGCAATGACTTGAGGACGACCAGAAGAGAACAGATACTTTTGAATTCTGATGGTGATGAAGAATATTGAAACTATTCTTGAATTAGCAGAAGAACAAATAAATATGACTTGCTTATAGAACAGGCAGAATGCTTTTTAGAGGTAAGAGTGGTGAGATTTTTTTCCCCCTTTGGACATGTTATCAGGAATATCATGATACAGTAGAGGGTCTGTGAAAAAGACAGTTTCAAAAAGTGATTGCCATAGCGGGCTAAAATAATGGGCTAAAATATACTGGGTGTAAGGATAGAACCATACAGTGCTTTGTTCAGTTGCATATAAGATCTCTCTCTCTCTCTCTCTCTCTCTCTCTCTCTCTCTCTCTCTCTCTCCCTCCCTCTCTCTGTCTCCCTTCTCTCTCTCTCCTTTCTCACTGCAATCTCATAGCAACCCTATGGGTCAGGGTATAACTGCCTCTGTGAATTTCCAAGACTGTCATGGTTAACAGGAGTAGAAATCCCTGTCTTGTTCCCCAGTAGCAGCTGGTGATTTTGAACTGCTGACCTTGTAAATTGCACCTCGATTCACAACCACTATGCCACCAGGACTCCTGTATACAGGATCACCACTAGTCAAAAAATTACTTGAAAGAACCGAAAAGCAAGGAGTAACAAAGAGTGGACCCTGGGTATAAAGAATGGTTAATTGCTTGATGAAGCCCAAAGATGGGCTCTTTAAACCCATACAAACATGCCTTCGAAGAAAGGCTTGTCCACCTTCTTCCAAAAACCTTGAAAATATCACAAGAGTTTCACTTTATGCACATGAAGTTTGCATGAATCTCAATAAAATTGGAGGCAACTACTAATTGCAATGAAAGTAAAACTAGGTAATAAAGATATATCATCCAGAAGGCAGGGAATGTCCTTATAATGGAAATGCCTAAATTCTGATGGTGAGATACACAATACTTAATGAATCAACTATATAACAAGATAAAAATGCATGCTCCACTCAATTTTGCATGAGAAAATATACAAGAGCATATGATAATGTAGTTGGCAAAATCTATTTTACATTGCATTGCCAAAAAAGAATACATAAAAGTTGATATCCTATCCTTGGTGAGCTGAAATGGACTGGGATCAGCCATTGGGAATGAGAGTATCATATAGAGTACTAAACCAGGACGGATACTATTAAGAGAAACGGTGAAGTAGAAAGGCAGTGAAAGGTTAGAAGCCCCTCAAGGGGACGGATTGACACAGTGGTTCCAAAAATGGGCTCATTTTTGAAAGGAAGAATTGTGAGTATGTGGCAGGGCCTGTAAGTGTTTCATCTTGCTTTCAATGGGGTCATTCTGGGTGGATACTAACTTGATGCCACTTAACAGCAGGTTTAATGATTGTTCTATACATTTGAACAATAGTTGAATTCCCTGCATTTTCTTGTATGCAGGCAAATATTATCCTATCATAGACAGCATTATATTGCAAATAGATCCTGAAATTTCCTTTCTGATAATTAGAGCAATTAGCATTCTTCTTTCAATCTGTATATAAGCCTGCGTATATTTCAAAATGCCCAATACCTGTTTGATTCAGCTCATTAATGCTTAGGATAGCAGTCTTTATGTAATTTGTGTACTTTGATTACTTTCAATTTTTCTAAGCCACACTTTCTACATTCCAATTCCAGTTATTAATATATTTTTTCTCCTTTTGAGTCCTGCACTGTCAGTATGTCATTAAAGTCAGCTCTACTTTGAGAGGGCTCATATTCCCATATCAGAGTTTGAGCTCCTTCTGAAAAGATGGACTCATCTTCTGGTGTTGTCTCTGTCCATGTTCTGCTCTTACTCATGAAGTTCTTAGTCTGAAAGTCCTGCTGAAACTTCTTTACTTTGGGGGACCCTGCTGGTATTTGAAACTGCAGTGGCATAACTTCCAGCATCACAGTTACCTCAGATTATGACAAAATAGTGCGAGTTCTTTATTTTAGTTCATTTGATTCTGTTGTGATGTCACTGTTTATCTACATCTAAATATGTGTGTATAAGTCTGTTGGTGTTTTGTCAATTTTGTTGCACCTTTTAAGTAACCAATTTCTTGTCTTGTTAATTTTCCATGATTTTTCTGTTTCTTTTATTTCTGTTCATTTGTTCATCTCCAGTTCATTTATTTTTGCTGTACTCATTATGGGTCATTTTTGCTTTTCATTTTTTGTCCCTTTAGCTGGATTGCTGAGGCAGCGAGGCACTTCTTTGAAGGGTCTCTAGAACAGGACATTCCCTGCCAGGATGTGGGGATGTAGGGTCTTCTTTTTCATGTCTTGAGGATGACTTGAAGTTTCCTTGCTGAATTTCCATGATGGCAAATCCTTCCTGGCTGGGAGATGAAAGTAACTTGGACCTTCCATTCCTGGAGAAAAGCACAACTGAAGCTTTCTTTCTAAGTCTCTGGGATGACTGGAACTTCCAGGTCAAGCCTCGAGGATGTTCAAGGATGTTCCTTTGCTGGAATCCAGGGACATCTGGTGCCTTTATTGCTAGGTTTCAAGTTTGCCTAGGTTTTCTGTACCAGGTTTCTGGGATGACTGGGGTCTTCCTTCATATAGAATGGAGATAGTCAGCGTCTTTCTTGCTGGCCCATAGAAGCCTTCCTTTCCAGGTCCTGGGGACTGCTCATGGCTTCTTGATCAAGGAATGCCTGGGACCTTCCTTTCAAGGGTACAGGAACAGCTGGAGCCTATCTTAGAAGGAATTATGGTTGCCCAGAGTCTTTTTTGTTGGAATACTTGGATGACTGGGACCCTCTTTCCATCATTGGACCAACGGGCAGGGATACACAGGAATTTTCGTTTGATGTCTCAGGGATCACTAAGACCTTCCTCACTTGGATATGAGTACCACTGAGAACTTTATTTTCCAGTTCTTGGGATGGCCAGTATGTGAGGTACCCAAGTTTTTTTTTTTTTGCCAGCTTTAACTTTGCCTTTTCTTTGTCAACTAGGAATGCATAAGTGACAAAAGCCATTTTTGAGAAATTTTGAGATAACAGCCATTCCTCTCTAATTCGGGATCACTAATTGGAAATGCCATGGAATTAGAATAGCAGAATTTCTAGGTATCATAGACCCTAATGCAAAACTTAAGCTATTGAAGAGTGGGTTACGCTATCTTAATGGAACGCAAGGGCATAGATGTGATCAGAATATTCTGACCTATAAATATCAATGCTAATAATAATATAATCATGTTCTAAAGGCAATGTATGGATGAACAGAGGACTAGCATGTGTTTTATTTGATTTATTATAAAGGAGATTATGAAGAGAAAATTCATGTCATGGAAAAACTATGTTCTTTATCCATCTTTCATATGTAAATCAGTCTCAAAGAGTGCATATAACACAATATGTTTGATGACACACAATTTGATTCATAAAACATTGTTGAAGGCTTCTCAGCAATAAGTGGATGACACAGTCTTGCTTGCTGGAAGTAATGAACTTAATGATACAGGGGAAAGATAAAATTATTCAGTATGGATTACCCCTTAGTGTGAAGAGAACAAAAAATTTCACAACTGGACCAATAATCATCATGAGAAGTGGAAAAAAAGATGAAAGTTATCAAGAATTCCACTTTACTTGAATCCACAATAAATTTTAACATTCATGGAAACAGTCATGAAAAAACCAAAGGACATATCGCATTGATCAAATATGCTGGGGAAAAATAATTTTAAAATGTCAGGGTAGCATGGAAGAAGCACACAAACCTATGTGGTCATTAGGTATCGACAAAATAGGATAACAAGCATCAGAAGAATCAAAACAAATAAACAGAAAAAGCATATTGTTGAGAATAAGGGGAGTTGGAGCAGAGACCTCAAAACACATTTGTAGACAATGGTATATCACCTCGCAGAAGGGTCACAAGGAGGAGGATGAGTCAACCAGGGCTAGAGCACCCATGAAACACACAACATTCCTTTGGTTTCTCAAGACTTTCTTAACCTCCACTATCATAAGCCCATTCCTGCCTTTCACTATGGAGTAGACGGGAGGATGTGCACATGTGTAGATAAGAGATAAGTACTCATGCCACACAGAATCCAGGAACAGGGATGAGAATAGGATACTAGGAGGGTAGGGGGAAGGTGGAGAGAGGTGAAGTGCAAAGGGAAATTGATTATAATGATCAACACGTACGGAAAATAATCTTAGAGAATGACCAATTGAAACCATAGGGAAGGGAGACAGTGGTTGGTAAAATATATTAGAATAATAATAATTTGGGCTGAGCCCTGGTGGTGTAGTGGTTGAATGTGGGACTGCAGCCCAATGACTAGGCGGTTCAAATCCGCAGCAGCAGCTCTCAGGAGCAAGACTGGGTAGCTCCCATGACCACCAGAGGGCAGTGGTGCCCCCAAAAATAGTAATAAAAAATAATAATAATTTATAATTTATCAAGGGGTCATAAGGGCAGGAGATCAAGAGGGAGAACAAAAAGAGGAATTGATACTAAGGGCTCAAATGGAGAGTAAATGTTTAGAAAACAATGATGGCATCATATGTACAAATATGCTTGATACAATTGATGTATGTATTGTTATAAAAAGCTGTAAGAACTCCCAATAAAATGATATTATAATTTTTTAAATGTTAGGGTAAAGGAGTTACTTTAAGAAATAAGGAGAAGTTTACCCAATTGAAAGTATTTCCAATTAAATTATATGGATGGGAAAACTGGACATTGAACAAGGAAGACATGAGAAAGATCAATGCCTTTTGTATTGACAAGGACTATTAAGTACATCATAAGTACATGAAGAACCCACCACTTGTCTGTCAGGTTGTCATACTCTTGTGCCTTGTATATTCCTCTGAAGTTGGAAGCTATGCCACTGGTGTTTCTAATGCTGGTAGGGTCACATAAAATGAACAGGTTTAAGTAGAGCTAGCAGACTAAAAGAGACAGTGAAGAGCTCTGATGTCCACTGTGGTGGAAGCCACTTATTTAAGCCTGGATAAATGAGAGAAACAAATCCATAAGCATGCATATGTACATAAGAGAGAGTTCTATATAAAGGGTAATTGTACATTAAGAAACCATCATAAGCCAGCCCAGAAAAGGCCATAAGCCGATATTAGCCCATTTTTCCAATACCAATCTATAAAATCCTCTTCAGACTCATGAAACACATACAACGAAGCCAAATGCAGGATGATCACAAGACAGTGGGTGGAAAGTCTTTGAATCCAGTGGCGTTGTAAGCATCTCAGTGCTGGCAGGATGTGTCCAAGTGGCTGCTTCCATCCCAAGACATGGAATCTATCAGCGTAGTGTCATGTGTCTTGTCAGTAGAGCATCTCCAAGGGAGAGAGCCAAGAGAGATAGTGTCTCATGCCTCTGAGAAGGAAGTACTGATTTCCCAGAATTCTCAGAAGAAGGTCATGCCCACACAGAGATCTTATTGGCTATCTTCATATTGGCAGGCTAGACTCCACCTCTATACGCTTAATCCTCAAATTGACACCAGCTTAGGTAATTACCACAGACCACTTATCAATTTGACATTTTCACCTAGCTGAGTAACCATATGTAATTTTCAAACCAACAATAATGAAATCATATCTGGACCAACAGAATAAAACTAAAATACATATAGTCCAACATGTGTCACCATCATTTAAACATAACATTTTATGTGTGAACAAAACAAAAATATCCTATGCCTAACATTGTAGTTAATTGACATCTTCATCTAGATCGTAAAGCCTACGAATATATTCTCCCACATATGAAAGTTTGTAAGCCAACCACTTCATGCCTTTATCCCCCTCTTTGGGGTATCCAATTTCTATGGTGCTCACTTACATCAACCCTGTGCTCTAAGTAGACAATCATATTTTTGACATCAAGAAACTTCATTCCAATTGGAACCTTGTGAAATCCGCATCCGTAAGCAAAGTCAAACCAGGCAAATGATCCATAAAGTCTGCAGCAATATACACCAGTGCACAAGTTCAAATAACTTCTCTCTATTTGGTTGGGTTTGGTCGACTCAATGTGGGCTGCCTCTCTTAAACTCACCAGGGTGTCCCTTGGTCACTTGACTTAGATCATGGCCCATCACATATTCCCAACAAGCCTAGCCATCTCATTCTAGGACATGAACTTCAGACCAGTCTACCCACTTTTACATTTTCTTTTATTTCATTGTAAACCAGGTCCCCAATTGTGGCCAGATTCACCCATCTCTTTACTGCTGCATTTCTCCCACTTCCATTCAGAAGTAGATCCAGGTGGTCACCTAGTAAGCATTTCATCCTGCCACAGGTTTCCTTTAACATTCAGTCCTAGAGGTGAGTTTTCTTCCTGGTTCCATATTTTTTTCCAGCTTCTGAAAATAGCCACTAGTTAGAGATTTGCCAAAAATTAAAACAAAAACCCAGATTTCTCCTTTCTTCAAACTGTCATTCTGACCCTTATGAAGAGCTCTTGGAATGCAAATATCCTGAGTACTCCAAAGCAGTGGGTGGGGCTTATCTTCTCAGATGCTTCTTTCTAGGCATGGCCTAAACCTATCTAAAGATGAAATTAATGATTTGAGGCAAGTGGATTTGCAAAATCTCTATTTTCATTTTTCCAAAAATCATTTTATATACCCTTATATACAATTATAAGCATAAGACATCAGTATAAAAAACATAGAATCAGATACTAAACTCAAGTCTTAAAACAGTCAATACTTTTTTACCTTATCTTGACCCTTATTTAAACTATTCTATTGAGACAAAATATTGGATTAGGTCTGTGAAGGCATCAAATCAGACCCAGACTTTCTGTTAGCCATTTGGTTTAACCAGCATAGTTTCTAAGAAATTGAAATGGTGATTTCTAGCCCTGGGCTCAAAATATACATTAATAATATTCACTTTAAGCATTTTATACAGGAATAGCCAAAGACAACATCCAAACAAAATAATCAAGACTCTAACTTCTCATATTGTTTCCAGAAAACAACTCAGTGAACTACAGGGACATATCTGACTTCTGGCTACCCAAAGAAGAAATACTACCATGTGGCAGAAGTCAAACAAATATCTATTCTCTATCATTATGATTTGTTTCTCCAGTACCCCACTCCCAAGTACTTATAATGTGTTAGTCTGGATCGACAAGAGAAACAAATCCATGAGCACGCATATGTGTATAAGAGACAATTTTACATAAAGGGCAATTGTACATTAAGAAAACAGCCCAGCCCAATCCATTCAAGACCATAAGTCTGACATTAATGCATATGTCCCATGTCAATCTACAAAGTCCTCTTCAGACTCATGAAACACATGCAATGGAGCCAAATGCAGGATGATCACAAGACAGTGGGTGGAAAAAATATTTGGATCCCGTGGTGTTGTAAGCATCTCAGCGCAGTTAGGGTTCTCCAAGTGACTGCTCCCGTTCCTAGGGTATGGGGTCTATCAGCATAGTGCCAAGTGTCTTGTCAGTAGAGCATCTCCAAGGGATTGAGCCAAGGGAGATAGTGTCTCCTGCCTCTGAAAAGGAAGTACTGGATTTCCCAGAATTCTCAGAAGAAGGTCATGCCTACACAGAGTTCTCATTGGCTATCTACAGATTGACAGGATAGAGTCCACCCATACACTCTTGATCCTCAAATTGACACCAGATTAGGTGACTACCACACAATTCAAAAAATTATCAGAGTTTATTGGAGATAGTGTCAGAGTACAGGCTCCTGGAAATGCAACTGTTGAAGAGGTGATTTCTCATAGTGGAATCAAACATGGTGATAGAAAGGAAGTAAAACCTATAGGAAAGGAAACTTCCTGATATTTATTTGCTGACGGGGCACAACTCAGATAAGGAAACAGGTCCACAAAAAATTGTTAATGATCAGAATTTGGAATATGTGATGGAGAAATTTAGGAAAATTGGAAGGGTTCAAAAATGAAATGAAACACACCAAGATCAACACTCTAGGCATCAGTGAGCTGAAATGATATTATCTGTTTAGAATTGAGAATTCATATGGTTTGCAATGCTTAGTATAATGCAATCAAAATGATTGGCACAGCATACATGTCAAAAAGAATATTGCAAATTCAATCATTAAGTACACAAAATGTCATTCTTAATAGGACTATATCTATCCACCTTCAAGAAAATGCAATCGATACAACTGTTATTGAAATTTATACACAAACCACAAAGCCAGTGATGAAGAAATTGAAAAATTCTACCAATGTTTTCAGTCAAGAATAGATCAAACATACAATCAAGAAGCAATGAAAATCAATGGCAATGGGATGCAAATATTGGAACCAAAAAGAAAGGAGCAGGATGGAAAATATGAACATAGGGATGGAAATAGAGATGGAGATCATATGATAGTATTTTGCAAAACCAAGGACTTGTTTATAGAAAATACCTCTCTTCAACAATACAAAGGAGTGGCTCCCAAAACAAAGGAAGCACAACTGGGCAGAGCTTTCCTAATACGCTTTTTCCCCTGCTAGTTGAGTATCAAGCAATTCACTCTGAATTAGTGAAACAGTGGTGTCTCCTGGGAAGGTTCTCTCAGACACAGTGAATTCTTTTTTTGTAAAATCAGTTTCACTCAAACCTCATTTTTTGCGATAGTCAATTTAAGAAAACAGTATGCGGCTATGAAATTTTGTTTCCTGCTTGGGAAATATGCCACAGAAACTGTTGTGATGTTGATTACAGCTTACAAAGACAGCACTATAGGAAAACTCAAGTGTTTGAGTGGTTTTCCTGTTTCAAAAAAGGTAAAATGTCAATTGATGACAAACCTTATTCTGGATATTCATAAACTTTCTGAAAAGATGAAAATGTCAATTCATGGTTTATTTGGAGTTCATACCACTGGGTCAGACATACAATTAAGCTTTCAATTTAAAGGTTCTAAAAAAGATTATGTAATGGCATATGACAAAAAAGACCTTATTTGTGACAGTCGGGGGACTTCTTTTGCCACTTTGACAATGCACTTACTCATATAGTCATCTCATTGTGCCAGCTTGAGATGTAAAACAGCATGCATCTTTTTCTCCGTGCACTGACTCACCTGACCTCACTCCAGGCAACTTCTTTTTGCTTCCTCAAATGAGAGGAACATGAAAGGGCAGCAGTTTGATGACATAGAAGATGTGAAGAGAAAACTCAGGAGGTTTTCACAGTCATCCAAATAGATGTTTTAAAATATTTCCAAGAATAGAATCACAGATTTGAAAATTGTGTTAAGTGTAATGGAGAGTTCTTTGAAGGTGACGTAGTTGCTTCATACAAAAATGTAAATACATAGCTTAAAAAAATCCATTTTAGGGGGGTAGCCACTCAGACAAAAGACAACTATGCACATGGATTTATCCAGATGGGATACTACATAAAAGAGAAAAAATCTAATTGACTGCATCTGTGAGAGGGGACAGTGAAGAGGTTCAATATCTAGCTAAATATCATCATGGGCTTAATGTGAACAGATTCATATGCAAGTTCAGGATAATGCTGTTTAAGATAAAGAAAATGAAAACAAGTCCAGAAGAGCCAAAATAAACCTTTCAGTCTGTCCCACTGAATTTGAGAACATCTAGAAAACAGATTTGATGTCTTGAACACTAATGGAAGAAGACCTGATGAGATGTGGAAACATATCAAGATCTTCATTCATGAAGAAAGTAAAAGGTCATTAAAAAGATAGGAAAGAAAGAGAAGATCAGTGTGGGGGTCAAAATAGATTCTGAAACTTGCTCTTCATCATAGATTAGATAAAGCCATTGGAAGAAATGATGAAATCAAAGAGCTGATTAGGAAATTTTGAAGAGCATCTGAGAAGACAAAGCCAAATATTATAATGAAATATGCAAAGACCTAGAAGCAGAAAAACAAAAGAGAACATAGGCTGCGTATCTGACAGAACTGAAAGAGTTGAAGAAAATTTCAAGTTTTGGGTTGTAATACTGAAAGAGTCTATGGGAAAATATTGAACTATGCAAGAAACATAAAAAGAAGATGGAAAGAATAACAAGAATCACTGTACCAAGGAGAATCCATCTATGTTGCATTCTTTCAGGGGTATAATATGAGCAAAACCCAATTATGGTGGAAGAAGATGCTCAAGCTGCACTGAAACAAGGCTTCAGTTAGCCTTGGCTCTTATTAGCCAGAAACAAGTCTTCAGGAATTGATGTAATACCAATTAAATCAACAGATATTTCAAAAAGCTAGTGAAGCACTAGAAGCACTCTGCCAGGAAATTTGGAAGACAGCTGTTTGACCAACTGAACGAGATCCATATTTGTATCCATTTCTAATTTAGGTGTGGTAGTCATGTAAGTTTGTATCAATTTCAGGATTGAGAGTATAGGTGTGAAGTCTATCCTTTTCGATCTGGACACTTCTGTGTGGGCATGGCTTTCTCCTGAGAATTCTGGGAAATCTGGCCACATTTCTCCCTTGGAGGTGAGACTCAGTACCTTGGATTCACTCTACTGACAAGGCACAAGGTCGACACCCAGTGAGACATTCGAGAGAAGCCACACGGACTTACCCTGATGCAAGCAGACCTATAAAACCAGAAAAGCCAGTACTGAGATGTTTGAGAAGCCACAGAGTTTTCCCTGCCAGTGCTGAGATGCTTCTTTAATCTAGTTGTATATGAATTTGTTTATCCAAATTCATATACACTCATGTGTGTATAAGAGAGACTTTTATATCCAAGAGCAAGTACATATTAAGAAAACATCCCAACCCAGCCTAGTCCAAGATCATAAGTCTGAGATTAACTCATGTCTGATACCAATCCACAAGTTCTCTTCAGACTCATGAAGCACCATGCAAAGACACCAGGGCAATCACAGGTCACTGGGTGCAGAGTCTAGTGTATCCAGTAGTGATAGAAGCATCCAAGGTACTTTACTTAATCTATCCAAGAGACTACAGTCCAATACAGTTGACTATCCAACAGAATGCTCAAATTATATAACAATATCATTGATATCACATTAAGTAAAGTTTTGCTTGAGATCACCCAAGAATGGTTGCAGCAATGCATTGACATGGAACAGCCAGAAATTCAGGCTAGATTCAAAAAAGGATATGTAGAAAGGGATCACATTGTTGGTTGTCAGATGGACCTTGGCTGAAAGTCAACAATACCATAAAGATGGTGACTTGTCTATTATTAACTCTACAAATGTATTTGACTGTTTGAACATAATAAACTGTTGATAGTCTTGAGAAGAATGGGAATTCCAGAACACTTTTTTGTGTTAATGCAGAAATTGTACATAGATCAAGAGAAAGTAGTGGAAATGAAATAAGAGAACACTGCGACGTTTAATGTCAGGAAAGTTGTGCATCAGAGTTATATCTTCTCATCATGTTTGTTCAATCTGTGTACTGAGGAAATCATCAGACAGGCTGGTCTATATGAAGAAGAATGTGGAATAAAGATTGGATGAAGGTGTTTTAACAACTGTTCAGAACTGACTCAATTGCCTCGAGTAAAAACAACAATCAATTGTCAACAGATGGGCATTGTGTCTCCACTTCATCCCCTCCTCCCCCCCCATCATTCACCTCAGGTATGGTTTTATTCTGGGTCTTAGATGCCTGATACTTGATCCTATCGATACCTCTTGATCACACAGGCTAGTATGCTTCTACCATGTGGACTTGGTTGTTTCTGACCTAAATGGCTGCTTGTTTATCATCAAGCCTTTAAGACCCATGATGCTATATCTTTTGATAGCCGGGCACCATCAGCTTTCTTCACCACATTTGCTAAGGCACTCATTTTGTCTTCAATGATCGTGTTGGAAAGATGAGCATCACAGAATGCAGGATTGTTAGAACAAATTGTTCTTGTGTTGAGGGAGCACAATTGGACATCCCCTCAGAGAGGGGTCACAGGGAAGAGATAAGCCAGTCAGAGTATAGTATAGAACTGATGAAACCCACAACTTTCCTATAGTGTTTGATAACTCCGCTCCTCCATTATCATGACGATGATTCTACTTTACAAATCAGATTAGACCAGAGCATGCACAGTAACTTATCAAGTGTTTATAATGGAAGTATTCATAAGGGTTCATAACTTATCAAGGGTTCATAAATTATCAAGCGTTCATAATGGAAGGTAGGTAGGGGAAGAAGGAGGAAGAAATGGGTAGCTGATATCATGGGTTCAAGTGGGAAGAGAATGCTTTGAAAATGATGATGGCAGTATATGTGTAAATGTGCTCAACACATTGAATGAATGTATGCATTGTGATAAGAAATGTAAGAGTCCCCAATGAAAGTATTTGGGAAAATAAAGATCATATATCTTCAACAAAAACCTTTAGTATAAATTGTCTTGCATGAAGCACCACTTCTTAGAGCAAAGATAGCAAAAAATTGCATTACATATTTTGTGCATGTTATTATGAAGGACCAGTCCCTAGAGAATGACACCATACTTTTAATTTTAAGATCAGCAAAAAAAGAAGATAAATTGATATTGTGCCTACCTCAAGGAGTTCAAATATAACAACAGCTGTAAGGATAGTCTAGGACCAAGCAGTGCTGAACACTGGGTTGCTGTGAGCAGGACCCAATCGGATGGCTCTTACCCAACAGCCATTCAGAACTTTGTGGAAGTCAAAAGGATGATAGCTGGCAAAACCATAGTAATTACTTCATGGTAGTTCTGGTCTCCTTAAATTGCCTGTAACAGATAAAACTAGTTTCTCCAAGGAGCTTTCAAATCCCTTTAGAATCTCTGAAAACATTTTTCTTCTTCCTGAGACATGGACACTGTATATGCTTAGCCAATACTTGGATCTCTGTTTGAAATATATGAAACCCAGTTTTCTGTTATTGCTTCTTTAATTGTGGCTTTCTGTGTTATTTCCCTGTGATGTCTTTCCCAGTCTACCATAGAAAAACACCTATCATTTGCCACTCTCAAGTAGAACTAAAATTTCTTCGATCTGTAACCACTCAGACTTCCTCTTCCTATAACATATTTTGGTCTTGGAAACTCACAGGGACAGTTCCAGCCTGTCCGATAGGATTGTAACGAGTTGGGGTGACGTGACTCCAATGAGTTCTGGTATTCTGCTTATTTGTGTAATTCTGAGTGTATATGTGTGTGCCTTTATTTTTGCACGAGACACAACTTTTTAGAAAAAAGTCCAAAAGATTTATAGAAGACAGTTTTATGAATGTTGCACTTCTCATTTATTTAATAAAAAATTCACTATATATGAAATCAAAATGCATCATCATCTATTTGAGCCCCATGCAATTTGACTCATATTGTAGATAACACAGTAAATGTAATTTGTCATCATAAAAGTATTATTATTTAATCATATGAAAGTTTTGGTTTATCTTGAGTAAATTTTATAGTGAGTTTAATACATAGGAGCAATTTCTGACAGTTATGATGAAACAGATTTATCACTTTTGACAAATTTTATTGCAAAATGTCCTCTCATGGCTGCCCACAATGGAATTCATATTGCAATACTAAACAAGAATGTTACCTGTGATTCTTACTTTATAACCATGTTCATTGGGAATCTAAGACTTCAGTATTTGAGAACTCTAGAGCACTTTCAATGTGAGATGGTTATAAGCGTAATTGTATGAATGAAGGAAACCTGTGGCCCTTTAAATCAAACAAAGTAGTCTTTTATTAAAGTGCTCGGCAAATCAATCTAAATCCAAGGATAATAAAACCCTAATCAGGTGGTAGAAAAAATAATAGGTTGTCATGCATGAGAAAAAATAGGCAATCATGAAATGTTTTCTTTAATTAGGTCGTGTAACGTGGAGGAACTGAGTAGGAACTGGCAAGACATTCATCATGAGAAAGGTGGGAAATTATTTAGATTACTAAGAAAGGAAAATTGAGTGTGATACACATAGATTTGACTGGACAGAAAATTAAACCTTTTTTCTTTCTTTATGCACTACTTTTCTGGCAATAGCTATTGACAGGTGTGGGATTTTTCAAAGCTGAATTCAGTCAGTTAGTCAGTCATCTAGTTTTCTAAGTCTGCATAGTTAATTGCTTTGTAATGATTTTAATTTCAGAAGTGTACTAGCCCACTGATACCATCTTTGTGACACTCTCACTGCAAAACTACTCTCATCTCCAATGGAATTTTGCTCTTGATAAACTTGAGATTGATTATTGAGCACTTCTCATTTCCTTCTTAACCTGAAAGGGGTAATTAATACTATCTCGGATTGTTAGTACACAACTCAGTTCAGGGATACTGTTACAAATTACAAACATCAGTAGACAGATTTCCTGTCAGATATTCTCACCTTCACAATTAAGCACTCTTCTCTTTAAGTTTTCACTTATAGAGTATAATGACATAATATAAGATATTTCTGTATTATGACATCCTCATCAGACAAAATTATGTTTACCGAATTTAATCTGAGACTTTAAGTTTTACCATCTCCTGTAGTACCATCACAGAATGATAGGATTGATGCTGTGTCTTTATTCTTCCACTGTGCAAACCATTTCTCTATGTGTCCATGATGGCACTAATTAAAAACTAACAGTTCTACCACCACGATAGTTCAGCCTGGGTTCTAATGACTGCAATGAAGCAAATATTGAAATTAAGATGGCCACACCATTGGTTTGTTTTTTCAGTGCATATGGAAGTCATGATTATACTTTATTATACTCTATTGGTGATATAATAGCATTATTAAGTAGTCTGAAATATTGTGTGAATTACAATATGACACAGAGATATGAAGTGAGAAAATGCTATTAGAAACATGGTCCCAATGGATTTAATGACTGCAGGTTTGTCACAGCCTCTTCAATTGATTATAAATTCAATATCTAGGAAGTGCAGTCAAGCAAAGCTCTCTAAAGTTAGGTATGCCTGTAGTCATGTCTCTTTCTAGTCTCCATTCTGTTTTATGCTGATTAGCTATTCAGAAAGAAGATAGCAAAAGGAATGGTGCGGGCCTTGGGTGACATTCAGTTTCTCTGGATTGATCATATGTTTTAATAAATTAAGGGAGGGTAAATATCAGAAGACACGTTTATGTAAACTGTCAGCATACCTTTAACTGTGGCTAGATTTGAATCTCTTTTAAAGCAGACACTATTGGTTCTATGTTCAAATCTCATTTGCCACTTCAGCATTGAGCGTGTGTGCACAGTTTCATACATTTCTACCTAAAGCATGTTTCTCTCTTTCTGAGAAGGCTATCAACCAATACACAGAGAAGGCCAGGACAGTCGGAATACTAAATCCCAGGAACAAGTCAAAGAAGCAATAATAGAGAATGAGTATCAAGAGTTGGTTTGTGCTGTGGATTTTAGTAACTAGTTCTTTATTTGTATGACATGTTCAAATATCTTTTGCCAATCTGTGGCTCTCTGGCTTACCCTTTGGATGAAAAAAATGTAATCATTTTTTGGTGACTTGGACAATGCTTATCACAATCTATATATACATATCCGTTGTGTCAAGCACATTGGCACATTTGATGCCATCATCATTCTCAACGCATTTGCTTTCTCCTTGAGCCCTTGGGATCAGCTCTTCCTTTTTCACCTCTCTCCCTTTTCCCCCCTCCCTCATGAACCCTTGATAATCTATTTTTATTTTGCCACATCTTACACTGTCTGACGTCGCCCTACACCCACTTTTCTGATTTCCATCCTGCAGAGAGGAGGTTATATGTCAATCCCTGTGATTGGTTCCACCTTTCAACCCCACCTTCACTCTATGTTCCCGGTATTGCCACGCTCACCATGGGTCCTGCAGGGTGCAGGGCTCAGCTGACCTGTATGTACATAAATATTATATTTTAATAGGTGATAGTTATGTATTTTTTTCTTTTCACTATGTGTACTTTCTTTGTTATAACTGAAAACCTGTGTTTGCTCTGCACTGGACTCTTAAGTACTATCCTAATTTTGTTGTTGAAGATTCTGTTAGCTTTTGGTTTTACATTTAGCACTGATACACCTTGAGTTTGTTTTTATGCATGGGCTGAGACATTAAAACATATGATCAGTTTATGTATCAGTCATGCTTTGTTCTACTGCAGATGGATATCTGGTTTTTCCAGCTCTAGTTGTTAAAAAGGGCATTCCCTTCTGTGGCAGTCATGTGCTTATGCTAATTTTATGATTGAATTGTAGGGGTGGAGTCTAGCCTGTTACTCTGGAGATAGCCATTGAGTAGTCAATGAGGCCTCTGTGTGGGCATGGCTTTCACCTGAGACTTCTGGGAAATCTCGTGATATTTCCTTCATGAAAATGAGAAGCTATCTCCCCCAGTTGTTGAGAGCTGGTCTCAGAGACGATTAATCATGGACAAGACAAGCTGGCAGCATCCAAGAAGCTGGAGGAGTCGGCAGAGAGACTACACAGCTTTGCTCTGATGGAGACAGACCTCTGAAGCTGGGGCGGCCACATAGAGACCTCTGCCAGCAATGAGTTGCTTCTGCTGGGGATAAACCCTGAGCCCTGGAAGCGAGGAGCCATAGAGGGACCCCTGGCAGCGCTGGGATTCTGTACCCACTGACCTGTGACTTCATGAGTCGAAAAGAGACTTTATAGACTGATTTCAGGCACGTGAGTTAATGTCGGACTTATGACTTTGAACTGGACTGGGCTCAATGTCCTGTTCCTCTTGTATATAAACCCTTTCCTTATATCTATATGCGTGTCTATGAAATTTGTTCCTCTAGTCTACCTGGACTGACACACCTTTCCATTCAGCATTTCCTGGTCCTTTGTCAAAAATCAGTTGTCTGTGAGATGATGCCTTTTTTTCTTCCTCTGGGTGTCCTGTACCATTGGTCTATCCATCTATCATTATTGTTGTACCATGTGGTTCTGACACCTGTGGCTATGCAGTTGATTTTGAAATTAGGCAATGTGAGACCCTCTACTTTGTTCTTCTGTTGAAAAACCTTTTTTGTTTAGCCCTGGTTTCTGCCCTTTCCATATGAATATAACATGAAAAATATGGGTGGTAGCAATGTGTGGTGAAAAAAAGTAGATAATTCCCAGATATTAGAAAGAATAAAGTCTGGATTCTTTTTTTTTTACTTTTTTTTTTTTGATATCACAGCCATCTGGTGGTGGGAGTAGGAGGCCCAGCCTTGCTGCTGGATTTGAACCTCCAACCCAGTGAGCAGCAGTCCCGCGCACAATCACTACGCCACCAGGGCTCAGCCCAAAGTCTGGATTCTTAAAGCTTGTTTTTAAACAAGCAGTCATTTTAAGTGCAGAAGTCAACTGAGCCACATGGAAGAAGTACACCAACATTTATGATCCAAGAAATTACAAGTGACATATCCAAATTCAAAGTGGGACTACCATAAGGGTATATATTGTAAAAGTCAGTTTTGCAGAAACTATGAATGGCAATGGAAACCCAAAACACATTTGTAGGATCTACAGAGGGAACAATTCTGTATGATTTTCCTCTTCTTCCTTCCTGGGGATATTTCTTAAGTAGATTCTATAAATCAGCAGTTTTCAGCCTGTGGGTCAGACCCCTTTTGGGATCAAACAACCCTTTCCCAGGGGTTGGCCAATTCATAACAGTAGCCAAATTATAGTGATGGAGTAGCAACAAAAATAATTGTATGGTTGGGGGGTCACCACAACACGAGGAACTGTATTAAAGGGTAACAGCATTATGAAGGTTGAGAACCACTGTTATGAATGGATTTTAAAGGACTGTCACCATATTGAGTCTCAATTGTTCACAGCAATTCTTTCCCACTTAACCCTTTCATGATATGTGGTTCAAATTTTATTCACTAAATTGTCAGACTCTCTAGTGTCATGGCACTTACGATCTCACTTGTTTTATATGTTAGTACTGAGGAGGGAACTATAGAGATAAATTGGGAGAACTCTCCCACCAGAGACTAGCTAAGACATATGTTCCAGACAATGGTATCAAGAATACAGGGGAAAGTTCTTTAGTTTCAGAATATCTTCCATTACTGAAATATTTTGATATTTAGAATGAGGTTCTGTTGTTATCTATAAGGTAGCAGTCAAACCCACCAGTCACCCCACTAAGTAGTTAAAGCCCTGGCAATGATGTTGTGAGGTGAAATTATTGGTATTGGACATTTTGAATGAGATAATCATAAGGTTTACTATGCTCAAAATAAATAGTCGAGAGAGATGGCTTTGTATTCATCATCATGAGAGGACATTTCAAGTTCAGTCTTGAAGTACAATGGTGTCTGTGTGTGTCAGTCATGTGCTTATGTTAATTTTATGATTGAAATGTAGGGGTGGAGTCTAGCCTGTTAATCTGGAGATAGCCATTGAGTAGCCAATGAGGCCTCTATGTGGGCCTGGCTTTCTCCTGAGACTTCTGAGAAATCTCACAATATTTCTCTCGTGAAGATGAGAAGCTATCTTCCCCAGTTGTTGGGAGTTAGTCTCAGAGACAATGAATCACAGACAAGACAAGATGGCAGCATCTGAAGAACCAGAGAAGCCACACGGCTTTGCCCTGATGGAGCCAGACCTCTGAAGCTGGAGAGACCACATGGAGACCCATGGCAGCGATGAGTTGCTTCTACCACCACTGGATGCTGTTGATGGACCCTGAACCCTGGAAGCGAGGAGCCATGGGGAGACACCTGCCAGTGCCTGGATTCTGCACCCACTGACCAGTGACTTCATGAGTTGGAAGGAGACATTATAGAGTGGTATCGGGCATATGGGCTGATATTGGACATATGATTTTGAACTGGACTGGGTTGGGGTGCTTTCTCAGTATTCCATCTCTTTTGTATATAAACCCTTTCCTTATATCCATATGCATGTTTATGAAATTTGTTCATCTAGTCTGCCCAGACTAACACACTGTGATAGAACTATAGCTATCTGCTTTCAAGAAAACTTAATCAATACTACTATTATTCAAATCTATGCACCAATCGCACAAGTTTGTGATGACAAAAGTGAAGAATTATGCCAACATCTTCAGTCTGAAGCTAATCAAACATGCATCAAAAACATTGATAAGTATTGAAAGTTGGAATGCAAAGATTGGAATCAAAGAGGAAAGAACAAAAACTATAAAATATGTCCTAGATGATAGAAACAATTTTGGAGATTATATGATAGAATTTTGAAAGACCAACAAATTCTTCACTACCTATACCTTTTTTAATAGCAATTATGCACTTGGACTTCTCCAGACCAAGGACACATGGATCATATTGACAACATCTGTGTGAAAAAATGAAGGAGATGCTTGCTATTAGCAGCTAAAATAGGCCAAAGGCTGACTTTGGAACAGATCGTGAATTATTCATATTGAAATTTCTGATTGAAGCTGAAGAAAACTAAAATAAGTCTATAAGAGCCCAAATACAACCTGGACAATATCCTACCTGAATTTCAAGATCATCTCTGTAACAGATTTGCTAGACTGAACAATAAAAACAGAAGACCTGGCCAGCTGCAAGATGATATCAGGACCATAATTCATGAAAAAGTGAAGGATCATTTTAAAAGACAGAAAAGGAAACAAAGTTCAGAATGAATGTAAGAAGAAAATTTGAAACTTGCTCTTAATTATAGACTAGTTGAGTCAAATGGAAAAAAAAATAATGGCATCAAAGATCTGGAAAGAAAATTAAAAGAGAAGCACAGTTAGACAAATATTACAATGAAATGTACAAGGAGTTTGAATTAGAAAACTAAAGGGAAAAGACACAAACAGCATATTTTAAACTTAAGAACTCAAGAAAAAACACAAGCCTTGAGTTGCAGCATTGAACGTTTCTAAGGGCAAAATATTGGATGATGCAGAAAGCATCAAAAAAGAGGGAAAGAATATCACCATACAAAAAATAACTAGTTGACATTCCACCATTTCAGTATAAGGCAAAGAAACAATGTTTGTCAAGGAAGGTATTCAAGCAGCACCAAAAGAATTAGCCAAACAGCGCTACTGGAAGTAATGGGATACCAATTGAAATGTTTAAACAAGCTGATAGAGAATAGGAAGTACTTGTTTAAGTCAGGAAAGTGGATAACAACTATGTGGTCAACATTTTTTAAATTTTTTTATAGAAAGTTCATTTTTCCATTAAAAAAACTCACACTTGGGAATATAGAAAATCTTATTTAAATGGAAGCACTTTGAAATATATTTTTCTTAAAAATTATTTGTTTATCTACATTTGTTAAGTGGTTGTATAGCTATTTTGGACTGTATGTATGACTGTATATATAGCTATTATGGACTGTATATATATATATATATATATATATATATAGCTATCATGGACTGTATATATGACTATTAAAATAAAGCATGAATAAGCTATGATAAAACTTACAAATAAGTTAACAAAGATGACTTTATAAAACAGTGAATATTTGGTGGCATGTTGCACAGAATTATTTGTATACTAACAGCAAAGCCAGACTACTCAGCAAATATATTCTAGCAAAAATACATACCTGCTATTAAAATGTTTAGATAACTATATGCAATGATTGCTTCATGAGATATCCATATATGATCTTTAAAATGTGAAGACATGTTTCAAAAGTCCCAGGTAAACTTCAATGGCTCCATAAGCCTTCAAGAGCTATATGTTCTTGTCTTCACCTCGGTAATTTTCCTTAAATTTACTGAAAAAGTGGGTGGTTGCTGGCAGTCGTCTTGGAGTAGGCCTCAGCATATGGCAATCCATAAGCCCAGGGACAAATGACAATCCTCCACCATTCCTATGACCCACTGCACACCTGAGTGTTGTCATCCTAAGAGCTTCATTAGCTATATTTTAAAAAATAAATCATTATTTCTTCTTAATCATGCTTAGTCTAAAAATGCCACTGAAATCTGTTCACCATCATAGCTACCTGCAAGCCTTCACTAGTAGTTTGAGCTTGACAATGAGGCATATTGGCTGAGAAATCTAGCACAGGTCTCTAGCTTGAAAGGCAGGAATTATGCCACTGGACTACAGAGGCCATCACCTATGCACAGTCTAGTTATTTTTAGTCTTTTCGATATGGGGTCTTATACGTTGGCTAGTCAAGTATAGATTCAATCAGAACCACCCAGGAAATTTTGTAGAAATATAACTATCTCATTTTGGTCTCCATTTTTCTCAATCAGTATGCCTAGAAGAGGCCCAGTGGATGTTTTTGCCAATGTCCCAGGTGCTTCTGACACAGATAGACCACAGGTCATATTCTGATAAAAAAACAGATCCACTTAGTAGTTAATAAATTCTTGTTGAAATGAAAATTAAATGTCCAAACACACTGACTATAATTAATTCCCATCTTGCTTAAGAAGGAAGGTATAATAAAATATAAGAAATATTTAATTTATTTTTCCATGGGTTATAAAGACATATTGACAGTAAGGGGGTATAAGAGCTTGCTGAAGAGCAGATTCTCATTAGTTGATCTGTGATTTGCAAATGATTTAAAATGCCTGGGTTGGTCCTTGGAATGTGTGCCATGTCCCGTTACCTATGGGTAACATTAAACTAACTTCATACTTGTGCAGCTTTCATATTTCCATAAGCTGGCTGGCTGGGTGTCAGCTGGAGCCCCAGCAAGGTCTGCTTGATTTAGTGGTTCAACAAGCCCGCCAAAGAGGTCCTAGTGCCTCTCCTCCATCACTCATGAAGAACCAACCAACAAATCACTTGTCAACAACTTTGATCTACCTTGTTTCAGGTGGTTTACTCTCTGTCTATTATTTCTGCTAAGAGACCCGTGAAAATTAAATACAGACCCCGTTGATGCTTGACTGACCCTGTGCTCCATCATAACAGCAGTGTAATAGCAATAAATCATTTCAACTTTAATCTATTGTTATTGATGAATGTACAATTATTTGTCATCTAATATGCTGAAAATGATGACCAAAGAAATAGATCAACTTTTTTTCTTCATCCAAGTGCGGCAGTGATGGATTGTATCCCTAAGCTGTTATTACACTTATAATGTCCTTCTCTGCACTGACAGCACAGCTAGTTTTTTAATCATTCCATAGTAATCAACTTAAGACAACATAGCAAGACTCATAACTCATGTTCTTTTCATTTTTGGCAGTGATGGGAAATGAAAATGTTTTTATTCTTTTGAAATAATTCTTACCTGACTAGGCTGAAGATTACTTTAAAATTGTAAATAAATGGTTGTTTATTGAGCTGGAACTGAAACGTGATATATTAAAATGTCTCTTTCCAAAGAGTAGGTGGGGGATATTTAGGTCTGAGTGGAGCGAGGCAGTGACAAAAAAGATTTTTCCCCCTTTAACTAGTTCATGACTAACTTGATACCTTAGGGGACTATTTTAGAAAAGCCAACGCTATAGGGAGAAATGCTATGGGGGAAATGACAATGTTGAAATAAATAATAATTCCTCTGAAAGCATTACTCCACCATCTTTCTGCAGGTGTTTTGCCAAGTGTTCTCATTTACACGTCCATTACTAACTGAGGTAGCTGGTAGATTTTGTGTGATGTGCTACACAGTGCAGAGGAAAAGCAGAGAAGTCATTACTCAACAATCCATCTGAAAATTGTGTAGAACCGCATAGAAGATTCAACCCAAAATAGTCTTTTTTTGCCATTTGCTCTTATTCCATGAAAATCCTTCCTAACTCCAACTCGAAATAAATGTCCCTTGTAATCTATTCATAGGAATGATTTTCCTACAATTAAAGAAAAGCAAGAACAATAAAAACTAAAGCAGTTCAGAGGTGCTATCGCATGTAAACTGGGAGTGGTGGGGAAGGACTCACTTTCATTGAGTAAATGCCAACTCACAGCGACTCTATTATAGAACCAGAAGAACAGCTTCTTTACAGCCCCAGAAAGTCCCAGCTAGTTCCTGTAGAGCAGCTGCTGGTTTTGAACTGCAGACCCGCAGGATTGCAACCCAATGCATAATCACTGGAAGTGGAAAAACGCTAGAAGTGGCAAATCCAACTTTAACTCCCATGAAGCAGCTCTGCTCTATGTTTTTAATAACTTAGAAACAGACCTAAATAGCAGTCACATGTTTGGCTCCTTCAAGGTAAACAGTTAAAATGCACTGCAAACAGGCAACATATTATGGCCTACTTATATGTGCTGTAATAGGGATGATTCCTATTATATATAAGTATCCCTATTATATAAATGATAGGTCATAGATGGGTAAAACTAGCATCTCCTGAAAACATTCCAAAAATACAAATTCAAGACTCCAACCCAGTAAACCTGAACCTCTGGGGCAAGGCTCAGGAAATAGTTTCAATGAGTATTCATGTTATTTTGATGCATTTGAAATTTGTAAAATGCCTAACTAAATAAGTATTTACCTTCCAATTATTTAGTATCTGTGGAATGGCCTCAGAAAAACATTTTGCATTAGACTCATTGAAGTGTAATCATTCTACCAACATGGTTAAGAGAATGGGTTGAAGACTCACTCTCTAATTTTGCACTTTAGCTAACAGTGCCCTGTTTCAGAGACCCAGGTAATTTACTCCCATGACATCTTACAGTCTTGGAAACCCATTGGGGCAGTTCAACTTTGTCATATAGCATCAGTGTGGATCACAATCAACTCTCGCAGTGAGTGTCTCTGTTTTCATTTTCATGAATTCCCTAAAAAAGAGAATAAAAATAGTGTTCATTTCCCTATGTTAGTAATGACTACCAATGAATTAATAAGTTTTAAATATTTGGGCCAATTCCTAGCAAATAGTCAACTAAAAGGGATTCAAATAAAAATTAACTGTTGATTGATGTTTGTAGAATATTTTAAAAGGAATTGAAAAATTCTGGGAGAAGATAGTGACTCAATGAAAAGTAAGCAATTAGAATAGCTGAAGACATATGTCAGTGATACCTGTTTTTTAAAAAAGAGTTAAAGAGACATACCTTATGTTTTTCAGATAAGAGTCAAAGAGACTTACCTTATGTCATCCCTAATGTAGCTATCTCTCAGCATCCAAGTAATTGCAGCTGTGTCAGCGGTCTGGATGCAAGATGTTCACTCTTAAAACATAGCTGGTTATTCCAATCCAAGGAACCCCGGTGGGTCGGGGGGTCAAGTCTGGATTGCTAATGGAAAGGTTAGCCATTCAAAGCCACCAATAGTTCTTCCAGAGAGAAAAATACGTCAATGAGCTTCAGTAAAGATTGCATCCTTGGAAACACTATGAGGTACCATATTTTTCAGACCACAAGAACCACCTAACCATAAGATGCACCCAGATTTTAGAGTAGGGGGGAAAAAAGAAAGAAAGAAAAGTGAGCCAAAGGTCAATTTGAAAATATTAGTTTATTTCCTTAATATGGCTAAAAGTACGTGAGAAGCTACAATTAGCATCCTTAATTAAGATTGCCAAATTCCCAATATTTAAAAAAAGACAAAGTGAAATAGACATATCCTTTCAGGCCACAGTGCAAGCTGGTCTATTTTTCATGTAAAAGACACAATATCCTAGGTTTAATCATGCAATTGCTCATATGCCGGCAAATTCTTCTGTGCCTGTCTGCTAACTATCAATCAGGCTAGCAGTTGGATATCACCAGCCACAGCAAGGGAGAAAGATGTGGCTTCCTGTTCCCATAAACCATCACAGGCTCAGAAACCCAGCACAGCGCAGCCCTATAGCGTCACCCCGAGTCAGCATCCACTCCAGGGCAGGGAGGGTCCTTCTGGTTTTCGCATATGTAGTTAGTCTAGACCTCTTGCTTCTCTTGATGCATCGTGATCAGTATTGTAGTGGTTGTGTTGTGATGGTGGCAGGCAAATTCTGTGACAATCCTTAAGCATGTAAGAAATGTGCAGTTGTTGCTTTAGGACCTTTCTGTCACTCCATATAACTGCATACACATATATGTGGATATATCTATATCTATACATATAGAGAGACATAAAAGTTTCAAGAAGTCTATGGAATAACTAGGATCGGTTTTCCTTTTCAGTTTCTTATTTCCCATACTTTGACTGCTTAATCAAATTGAATAAAACTGCTAGTAGAAAAAAACGAAATTCTAACCCAACCAAATTAAGTCCTAATGACACATTAAAACACGTATCTTGACCTTTACGATTTTCTGTGACTAATAATTAACATTATGTTTAAAGCCACAGAATTAGTCAGAATTATTTTTCTCTATTCCCGTGAGAAGATGTGGGTCATAATGATTAAGATAAATGTTTGACTCTGTAAAAAGCACACTGGAAAAAAACATACACTTAATTCTGTGCATCACAATTTAGAGCGCTCGTCCCAGAAAGAAAAACACACTGCCACAGTCCCTGTGAATTTCCAAGTCCATATATACTTATTAGAGCACAAATCTTCATCTTTCAGTGCAGCTGATGGTCTACAACTTTTGACACTGTGGTTTGCAGTCCAACACTTAACTCACTGCACCACCAAGGCTCCTATTTTCCACAAGGTCTCTGCATACTTACTTCAAGGAGCCCTGGTATTACCGAGGGTTATGCAATGGGCTGCTAACCAAACATTCTGTAGTTTAAAGCCAGTAACTGCTACTCTGTTGTAGGGGGCTCTCCTGCATTGGAATCAACTCAATGGCAGTGGGTTGTTTGGGGGTTCGTTTTCAACTTTTTTCAAGGGGTGTGGAGTACACAGACATAGTTGTGCTCATGAGGAACCTATGCAGAGTTGATCAAATAGAACAAAGAACCCCCTAAATGATTGAAAATAAAGCTGGTGGTTTAGTCAGCCTGTATACTGGGAAAATATTCAGATAAACTGAAGAACATAGCAATGGGAAAGAAGAAAGATTTCATGGTAAATTGCAATGTGCAGAAGACCCACCTTGCTTACCAAAAGCAAGGACATGAGGCTTTTTCTGATGAAGATCAAATAATGCAGCCCTCGATTACAGATCATGCCTCAACATAAAAAGAACAAGGATATTCACTCTGAACCAATAAGCATCATCATAAATGGATAAAATGTTGGGACTTTTTAGGATTTAGTTTTACTTGGATCCATAATGTGCACCCATGAAGGTACAGTGAAAATTCAAACAGTCTGCTACCTTAGGCAAATCTGCTCCAAAATACATTAGAGTGTTATAAAGCCAAGATGTCACCTTGAGTGTTAAAGTGTGCCTGACCCAAGCCACTGTCTTACCAACCTTATTATTCACAATCACCTCATGCAAGAGCTAGACAATGAACAAAGGAGACTGTACAATAATTGCTAGATGGTGAAAGATATATCATGGATGTCCAGAAGAACAAAAAAATGCAGCCAGAATATTCTTCGAATCCAGTATGATGATACTTTACCTCACCTATTTTGGACAGTTTACTACGAGAGACCATTCCCTGGGGAAGGACATTATACTACATAAGTAGAAGCCAGCAAAATAAAGACCCTCAAGGAGATGGATTCACACAATTGTTGCAACAATGATGTCAACATAGCGCTCTCTGTGAGGATGACAGAGGACCAAGCAGAGGGTCATTTTGTTGTACATCGGGTAGCTGTCAGTTGGAACTGATGTGATGGCACCCAATAATAACAATCCCTCATGACTCCAGGTGGCACAAGCAGTTTGTTCTGGACTGCTAATTGCAATGATGACAGGTTGAGCTACCCTACGTAACTATTAAAGGGAAAGCCTGGCGATCTGCTTGCATTGAGTTCACAGCCACATACCCTTAGGGAGCAGTTTGACTCTGGAAGCTGAAAGTCATGAGTGAATGAACAGACCATCTCAGTTAATTGACATAATATTACTGTTTGTGCTTTGATTCTTTTACCTCTTCTTTCATTGTAGTACCTGGAATTTTATTAGCTTGTATGTGGCTACTCTAGGTAAAACTTTGATCTCTGCCTAGAACACCAGAAGAAGGAGTATAATAAAAATAAAGAAAAAATAGAATGCATGGCTAATTTCTTCTGTGAACAATTGTCTTCTTTGCTATGATACCAGAAAAAAGATGGTTAGCAGTTACCACTACTGAACATTCTTATAAAAGTTTCTATAGAATAATATTTATCAGAAGAGAGGAAATGGCATGATAGAATTTCAAATTCTCACAGAATCTTGAGTTCCTGGGTCAGTGAAGCTGGGTGAGTCATAAAAAAATCATTGTTCTGATAAAAATATTCCATTTTAGACTAAAAATATCCTCCTTGTGTGTTATTTATACCATATAATGATTTAGATGAATTATCAATTAATATTTACCTTAAGAATTCTGTTCTTTTAGTGGAATATCTATATAGAAACAAATTGATGAGAGTAATTCAAAAATTTAGATTGCTTAGGGGGCAGTGAGTTTATATTAATGGTGAAGGAATAATTTGGAAAAGAAAGTTAAGGATAGTTGTACAACTTGAAGAATATAACCAGTATTACTGAGTGGACTTGTCAAGATTATTGTATTGGTATATTTTTCAATGCATATTTTAACAAGAAATATACTATAATTATATTAATAATATAATAAATATAGTAATAATATATCAGAGATAGAATAACTGAGGTAGAAGTCATTACCAACAAGACCAGGAGAGAAGGGACAGGGAAAGCGATTATATAAGTAATGTGTCTTTGTGTACAGTGATAGGAAATGGGGAAATGACTGGGGGAATGGTTGCACAATATGACTCACGTAACTGATTAAACCTAAAATTGAACACCTGAATAAGCAATGGATTGACAAATGTTGCTTCATGTATTTTTGAAGCAATAAGCAATAAGAAATATTGCTACCTTGCAGTACTCTGAATTATTTTTTAGGTCATAGAGAAGGCTAACTAAAATGCATAACCGAGATTTTAGAGTAGTAGATCTAAAATCTCTAATCAAGTCTCATATGACTGGTGGCATCTAATTGCTTGGCATTCAAGTAAAAGAATGTTGAAACATGTATTATATATTAGTAAATCCTAATAGCATCTAATTTGTTTATTGCCACCTCCATTAGTTTGAAACTCAATATCATTGGCAAGAAGTTTATATGGTAATGAAGTTCTCCTATTTTATTTATTGCTCTGAATTGTTAAGGCTATGGCAACAAAGTGATCACAGAGAAACAAAACTCGTGAAATATTTGAGCTCTAAATAGGAAGAAGGAAACTGCATAGGCAGCTGCATGGGTTCTCTCATATTAAAATTTATTTTGAAATTTTATGATCAGTTTATATTTCATTATGTATAGTTTCCCAATTTTATTTGTTTCCACATGTGTTAGCTAAAACAAATTGTTGTAATTAGTATGAATTGCTGTATAAGAGAAATAAAGAAGTTACTACCATCTTGAGGCCACCGTAGCTCAAAATTTGGTCAGGAATGCCCCCAGTTCCTCTTCTCCACATGCTCCCATTAAAGCATTGCGCACTTAATAAACAAAAAGTAGGAAAAAACAAATATCACAGTAGATAAAATAAATCTGGACTACAGATCTAGTAATAAATTTGAATCAAAATAGTATACAAACTATCATTCAGCCAACAATATTGAAATTTGTGAATAGTTGCTCTATAAATTTGAAATAGATTTGCTCAAATTCTCTCCTCAAAAAAATCAAACTAGCACATTTTTTAGGAATGTTCTAAATACTTCAATCCAATAAAAAATTCACAGTCACACACATGTATGTAAACTAAAAGCATATGTGAGATTGGCAAAAATGTCACCTAATCACTTATTATACTTTAAGGTCTACTTTGAAATCCTTTTCTGGAGAATTATATAAAACAATAACCTAGCTCGCATCAGATAAGCTCCATCCTTCAGTTATATTCTCAGGCATTTTCAGTTGTAATTCAGTCAATTTTGATTTCACCTTTTCCCCCCTCTTTTTCAATGGGTTAGATAGTTGAGACGTATGGGCTTACAATGATTATGACTTCAAAAACTGCCATCTGGTCAGAGGATGATTGAAAACTCTGTTGGCCTCACTGACTTGTGACTTCCTCTCATTTTTATTACCTGCCTTTGCTCCTCTATCTTTGCATAGGTTAACTCCAATTACATTGCTCACCCTAGATATCTTCCAAGGTCTCAGAGAGCTTGCTAAAAAAAAGTGCTTTTTTACAAGTACTGGAGAATGATAAAATTCTCTGGCTGTTATTTTCCAGGTTTTTATATAGGAAGTAAAGAAGCCCTGGTTGAACGATGATTAAAGCATGTGACTGATAGCTACAAGGTTGACCATGTAAAAACCTCAATTACTCTATAGCAAGTAGGTAGCATGCTTCTGTAAATATTTCAGGAATGGAAAATCCATTGGGAAGCTATGATCTTTCCTTTAGGATTGATAGAACTCAGAATCTCTGTGGCAACAATTAATTTGATTTTTTGGTTTACATAGAAAGTGAGTCATGTGGTCCTTCCATTGTCACAAAACATAAAACTTTCCTAGGGATTTGATCATACCCCGGCTTATAGAACCTCATCACTCTCTATATTTGACAACCCTGGACATCTTTGTAAATTTCTTAGCAAGTAAGCAGATTCACATTTCATTGCATTCCAATCATCATCCTTATATATGAATAATAAATGTACTCAAGTTAATATTTATGTAAGTCAGGAAGAACATAGCTATTGAATGACTATATCAAATTGAATGATCAATGAGTAATGTGAGCACCATCTTTGAGCCTGCAAAGATATTGCTGAGCCTTGGTCAGAGGAATGAGTACTTGTCAAGCTAACTCAAGGAGTTATCCATTTCCAATGTGACAGCATGAGGCTATTATGCATTTGGATCATGTAACTAATTTTATTTGCACTGATTTTTATACTCCCTAAATAGTCATCTGATTAGCTAGCTTCCCAAAAGGTAGAGGGAAAGCACTCATAGACACCCATACATCCTATTTCATATAGATATATTAGCATAATTTTCAATGTCATGTTCTCAACAGATCACATTTAATTCAGTTCTAATCTCTGTCAGGAAACTTACAAGAAAGAACACCACCACTACCACAACCACCACCACCACAGCACTGGCTAAACCTACAACACCAAAAAGTTGGAGAATTTATTTAAGCAATTGACTTTTTGTTTGTTTGTTTTTTTGGAGGGTATTTGGGGGCATCACTGCCATCTAGTGGGAGTAGGAGGCCCATCCTTGCACCTGGAGAGCTGCTGCTGAATTTGGACTGCCAACCCAGTGGGACACAGCCAGGCACAAAACCACTACGTCACCCGTGCTTAGACCACAACTGACTTTTTACATACGATTTTTGTCCCCATGTCCATCCTTCAAAATGAATACTACAAGAGGAATTTTCTACTCCTATAGTGTTCTACTAGTATTCAGTCTTTGTAAAAACAAACAAACTTGTGATAGCTCTGATAAATGCTGATTAACACTTTTCTCTCATAAAAGACCTTTGAAGAGAAACCAGGTGATGAATTTATAGCAGAGCTAGCTTTACAAATAACAGCGTACATTGTGTTGCTATTCAGCATATATATTCCTTTGTACTTCATGGATGGATCCATAAGTGAGAGAGGTCTTGTAGGGAAGTCATAGACACATGGCAGGGAAAGAGATGTTCTTGTCAGAAAGGAACCCCATTTGAGAACAAAAATCCTTGAGAGGGAGATGAGGAAAGCCAAAAGAATCCCATACCTGAGTGAGAAAGGTGCTCATATTCAACTAGTGCCAGACAGAGGCCAGTTATTATTGATTCTATACAGCTGAGTTACACAGAATTCATTCTCCCTGGGACTTGGCCAGAAACAAGGTTTATTAAGCCTTATATCACTTTATCATCAAGGTTAACGTCTCGCTCTAAGGGCCATTAAGAGAGCTTTATTATTAGTTTGTAATTTTGTATGTTTTAAGTGGAATGACATTATTTTGCCCAAGTGAATAAAATGAAGTACAGTAATTGTAATTGCTATTGCCACACTCTGTAGTGAGCCTCATAGGATTTTCCAAAAGTAAAATGACAATACATCATCATCAACCTGGTTTCCATCCCTCCACAGTGATTGCTGACATATTTTTACCATTTTCCAACAATC
>PVJH01018374.1:0-45381 GCA_004026705.1 Nesogale talazaci | reverse complement strand
ATGTTCTAGGGAGAATATTTGATTATATGTGAATAGCTATTTTGTAAGAGGGGACAAGTTCTTGGAGCAGGACATCATGGCTGGTGAAGTAGAAGAGGAGCCTCAATGAGATGGTCTGGCACAGTGGATGCAACAATGGGCTGAAACATAGCAACAGCACTGAAGAGAGTGGAGGACTGCTTTCTTGTTCATAGGGTCGCTGTACGTTGAAACTAAGTTGACAGCACCTAACTACAGTTGTTTGCACTTAACAAAATGGGGTGGGTGGGAGGGAGAAGTGTAGCTCATTCTGAATGCCCTGCTTCTGCTAAGTTAGGGACTTTCACTGAAGGCTTTCTCTCAGTAGTCAAATTCACAGTTCTCACCAAAATGCAGTGGTAGAGACATTTTATTGTCCAGATGACTCACTCAGGATGCTGTAGTGGCTGCTAGGGGGCTTGTAATGATGGCCATACGATGATAAATGGCTGGGAGGCTGACAAGATGTTTGCAATGCCCCTTTTCCCTGAATGTTCCTTACTAGCACACTGAGGCACAGAAAATAGGGTCTCCTCTTTAAAAACACAAAATGGTTGCAGTAGTACCCAACAGATCTTAATGCATCTTGAAGGCATTTTAACTTCATGTACTGGGAGAAAGTTGACTCCAGTCAAACTAAGGGTAGGACATTGTAGCCCCACTAAGACTTTCAAGTTTAATTGACAATAATGATTACTCTAGCAAGACTACCTTAAAAAACAGAGCATGTGATATATTTACCCTAAGTTTTGCTCCAATAAAAGAGACTTGATCAGAAAAAAAAAAAAAACAGAGCATGAAACTAGCCCCTAGGTTTTACGAAAGTATTAAATTTATTCATACAGAGTACTCAGGTAACATCTGTCTTCAGAGAGAAAATCAACTGAACAGTTGGTTGGTCAACTCCAATTGTAGAGGGTCTGGCCATTCCCACTATAATTTGTAATCTTGTGAGTGCGCTGCTCAACAAACTGCTTCATCATTACAGCTGTACTTCAGATTTATCTCTGGCGATCTCAAACTCTGAGATTTGTGCCACTCCTGAGGACCTTCCATTCCACTCAAGTGCACTGAACATGAGATGCTTTTGAAAACCATAGGTCCCTGGGTCCTCTACTAGAAATGCCAATTAAGTTAGAAGAGGTCAGGCTGGTCAATTACATATTCCAGGTAATTTTGATGCAAGTGTTCAATAGATGATATTCTTGGAGTCACAATTTGGTTATCTGTGATCTATTAGACAACATGTGGTAAGAGGCTTTTCCATATTATTCATAGGGTTTCTCTCCCGTGTGTTTTCTCATGTTTAACAATGGATGTTATAACTGAAATATTCACCATATTCAGTACTCATAAGGTATGTTTTTCTCCAGTGTGAATTCTCTGATGTCTAATAAGTCAACACCATTGGCTAACGGTTTTTTTTTTTTGTCACAATAATTACATTCTTAGGGTTTCTCTCCAGTGTTTCTCTCATGTTTATGAGAGCTGACCTGTCATTGAAGGCTTTCTCACAGTCCACACAGTAATAGGACTTTTCTCCAGCTTGTGTCTTCTGGTGCTAAGATCTTTGAGTAAATGCTTTTACACTATATTGCTTTTACATTATATTGATATGGTTTCTCTCCAACATGTGTTCTCTGATGCACAATGAGGGGAAACCTCTGGGTAAAAGTTTTACCACAGGGGCTAAGCCCCGGTGGCGTAGTGGTGGTGCGCGGGACTGCGGCCCACTGGGACGGAGGTTCAATTCCAGCAGTGGGGCTGGGCCTCCTACTCCCACCACCGGAGAGCAGTGATGTCCCCCCAAAAAAAAAAGTTTTACCACAACAACTGCATCCATTAGCTTTCTCTCCTGTATGGGTTTGCTGAAACACAACAAGCTGAGATCTCAGCCTAAAGGATTTCCCTTTAGTCTTTGCATGCATATGGCTCCTCCCCAGAGTGAACTCTCTGATGGGAAAGACAGTGAGAGTTCCCGGTGAAAGCTTTTCCACACTCATTGCATTCAAAAGGTTTCTCTCCAGTATGAGTTCTCTGCTGATCAACACCACCCTAACTGCAAGTGAAGGATTTTCCACATTGGTTGCATTTATATGGCTTTTGTTGGGGGCTGGTGGCTGCCCAGGCCAGGATTATGGACGTAGCCAAACTTAGCAGTTTCCTGGTTGCATCAGCCTCCCTGAGACCCTGCCCTGAGACCCCTGGCGGCTGCAATTCCCTGATAGCCTCAAGTAACTGACCTTTACTGCCATTAGGTGTTTACACCGAACGTTCATTGGTTTAAAAGCACACCATATTTGGAATGGAATGTGTGCCCTCTACCTCATCTCATGCTCTGAGATAAATACTGCTGGCTGAGCCTTGAATAAACGGAGTTTGATCAGCATTTGTCTTGCTCCCTGTCTCTGTGTCTTTTCTTCATCCAGGTTTGTCGATCCTAAGGTCCCCATGTGAGGGTCTCGCTGGACGAGACCCCAACAGGCTTTTTTCCAGTATGAACTTGAAGATGCCTAATAACGTGAGCATTTCGAAGGAAGGATTTTCTGTACTGGCTACATTCATATGGCCTTTCTCCAGTGTGAGTCCTTTTATGGGCAGCAAAGGCAGCATTGGGGCGGGAGGATTTTCCACAATGAGTACACTCATAAGGGTTTGCTTCTCCAGTATGAATTCTTTGATAACAGTAAGGTTAGAACTCCACCTGAGAACTTGCCTCACTTGTGACATGTACATTGCTCTTCTCCAGCATGAGTTTGCTGATGACTAATAAGTTTAAAACTCTGAGTAGAAGACTTCCCGTATTGGTTACAGTCATAGTTTCTCTGCAATGCGGGTTCTTTGACATAGGATCAGGTCATGGTTCTGGCAGAAAGACTTTCTGCAAGGGCAGCATTCACAGGGCTCTTCCCACTGTTCATTCTGTGATGTAGGACAAGTGCAGAGCACTAGCTGGAAGGCTGTCCACACTGACGACACGCACATGCCTTCTTTCCGACTGAATATTCAGAAAAGGATGAAGCCCATGGAAGGGATCACAGCTCCCCAATTTAAATAGTGTTTATCCAACCTCACATCCTACAGTTTGTACAGAGTTCAAGCTTTCAGAACAGACTTTCCTGCATTCATGATACTCAAACTGACAATTGTTCCATTATGGGGATTGGAATAGCTATGAAATGTGTATAAACTATTGAACTGAAAAAAAATTACTCTGTAAACATTCACCCAACTCATAAGTAAAAAAATAACTCACACAAAGGTATATATATACACATATACATACATACACATATATATGTATATCCAATTAGGATGACACTGGGAATAAGAAGACTGAACTATATATTCAGGGGTGGGAAATTGGGTCAAAGGTGAGAACTCTGGAGGAATCTTCTGGGGAGAATGAATCACTGCATTTCCTGAAACACACATGTTTTCATCATGTCCAAGACCACAAAGAAGTTCAGTAGACACAGATATCCCACCATGGAGCAAAGGTAAGGTCCTGAAGATTGAGGCTGGAGGAGATGCCACCTTAGCTGGAGGTCAGTGTGAGGGTCTAGAGAAGAGGGACATGTGGACCTGTCAAAGAAAGAACATGGCACAGGGAGGAAGACCACGAGGAAGTGTTATTAATTTCATTGCTTCCAGGTTGTGTGATAGTTATGAGTTGGATTGCTCTCATATATATTTATGGCTTCAAAAGCCCACAGAAGTTCCACTTTGTCTTATAGGGTCTCTATGAATCATAATAGACACTAGTAGCGAGTTTGGTACAATAAATAGAGTCTCAAGTATTCTAAACCTCAAAAAGGGTCTTTCAGAGTTCAAATTCCTTTATTAAAATTAAAATGTCGACTGCGGCCCACTGGGATGGAGGTTCAATTCCAGCAGTGGGGCTGGGCCTTCTACTCCCACCACCAGAGGGCAGTGATGCCCACCCCCCCGAAAAAAAAACCACAAAAACTAAAATTAAAATGTCCCAGTGTTTTTATATGATGGCACAACTTGTCCACCTGTGCCCAGAAACTCTTAAAAAGTTAGATTTTTTTTTTCTGATAAAGAAGCTTGGGAGTTGACCGAGCCTGGTGGCGCAGTGGTTGTGTGTGGGACTGCAGGCCACAGAGTTGGTGGTTCAAATCCAGCAGCAGCTTTCCAGGAGAAAGGCTGAGCTTCCTACTCCCACCAGGGCAGTGATGTCCCCCCCCCCCAAAAAAAAAAAAAAAAGAAACTTGGGAATCAAGCTCACTGCTGACACGATGAAAATGAATTATCCACCAATGTCTATATATTAAAATGTGTCCTGGTGTCTATCTATATATGATAGGCAGAATAAGCAACCCCAAGGAGACAACAGCAGGACCTGTGGTTGGTGTGGGTGGTGGGGAGGGAGAAGGCAGGGGCTGAGGGAGGTGAGTCATAAGCCAACAACAGGGGGTAGGAAAATAACAAGGGCTCTAAAATTGATGGTGAGGAGGGTACATTGTTCCTGGTTGTAGTCAATCAATGGGAATGTATCTAAGAAGAATTACTGAGAGATGAACGATGGGTAAACATGATAGTGGCTCATGAGGAAAGAAAAAAAATTATGTATGTATAGGTAGATATGCAAATACTAAAGATATTTTATACTTATAAATTTATTTACTTTTATATAATTATATGCATCTACATTTATTATAAATATATTTATAAGTTTTATACATAAACAGAAATTATATTTATAAGTATCTAAAGTGTATTTGTCTATGTAGGTGTATATACATGTGTGTGTGTAAATTCAGTAAGAATGGACTTTGGGCCTCTACTTAAATCTTACCTCAGTACAAGAATAATTTATTCTAATCATGTGGCAGTGTATGATACTCACCTTCCTGACACGATAGGCTGGAACTAAAATGGGTGCATAAGCAAATGTGAAGAGACTGATTGTGCCCAGTTATTAACGAGTGAGAGCATCTGGGGTCTTAAAGGTTGGAGTTAAACAAGTGGCCATCCAGCAGGGAGGAAGCAAAGCCGAAATGGAAGTAGCACGCCAGCCTGTGTGATCACCAGGGACTGCCTCCACCATGCTTCCAATGAGGCCATCAAACTGCGACCTGATTGACAGGCCAAAATCCAACCCTTCACTCTCAATCCTCACAGCAATACCAGACTATGTAACTGCCACTTAGCCTCTCATACCAAAAAGAAAAACTACATGTCACCTCATCAATTATGGCTCAGAGTGATTCTATAGGGCAGAGAGCTGCCTCTGGGTTTCTAAGCCCAAGTCTTCTAAAGGCAGCAGGGCAACTGGTGGGTTCGAACCACTGACCTTATGCCTGGCAGCTCAATGTATACATAATCAACGAGTCAGCATGGGTCCATATACAGTTTCCCTTAGAAGCCCTTAATCTCTAATTAGTTTTCAAATATCTTCATCTTTTTTGTCTTATCCTGTAGTTTGTAGATTTGAATTCTTTTCATATTTAAAACTAGGATGATGGATTAGTGTATCTTGTTAAAAATTAGTATAGTAGCTTAAACTCCAGTAGAACAACTAGAGTTGAAGTGGTTTATCCAAAACGATTTTCTCAGTCAGCATCTCAAGTAAACCTCGGGATTAGGACCAAAAATCAAAGACACCAAGAACAAAACCCAAACCTCGTTTTTGTTCTTGTTGTGCTGTGTTCTGTTGCAATGGGCACACAGAACTCACAGGCATAATTCGTCATTATGGGGGTGATTAGTGAAGCAAGCAGGTAAAAAGCAGGATCAAGGGCACTTGGGGAAGTTTTCCAGTCTGACAGCCTCTCGTTAGCCACATTTGTACTCATGCCCAGTGTTCAGCCTTCAGGCATGCTCTGGCAAGTGTTACACATTTCTTTTAGTTCTCAGCCATCTGGCGACTTGGCCTGTGCCATTGGAGAGATGTAGCCTGCCATGTGGGCAGCGCCCATCAGTGAGCCTGGGCCCCCGGGCACTCAGCTCTAGTTCCGCGGGTGAGCTGACTTAGCTTCCCTTGAAGAAGGGACTGGGTGCAGTCCTCTCTGGCAGCAACCTTCCTGCACAGAGGCACTCTGCTAGGTCTCCTCTTCTGGTTTGGTTGCCAGTGCTGCCACGTTTCTATGCCATCTTTGGTATCATTGCTGTCTCCAGGCTCAAGGATGGTTAGTGAGGGATCTCCAGGTCTGAATGATGCGCTTCACTTCAGGCTACTCATTCTTGAGGGTCATGATATCCCCCTTTCTGCTTTGGAGACAGCTCGTTTTAAGTCTCATGCGAAACCAATGCGGACTCCTAGTGACTCCCTGTGGGTTTCGGAGACTAAGCATTCACAGGAGTAGAAAGCCCTGTCTCCCTCCCAGGCAGAGGCGATACTAGTGGCTTTGAACTACTGACCATGCATCACAGCCCACTGTGCACCCACTCCTCGCACTGTAAGCCTATTAGGATGGTAAAACGGACTCACCTTCCTCTTAGGGTTCCATCCATATTCCTTACTTGCATGACCGACCCCACAAGGGGACCTTATTTATTATTAGCAAACAACCCAGTCCCGTTGGTGGGCCACAAGCTCCTCATATTTCCATAACCTTATCCAGTTACTTGCTGGATGTTTTAAAACAAAGGCTAATCGAGTCATATCAAGTAATTCCACTGTACTCATCTATTAGCGTACAATACCATTGGAAAGCAGGAAATGCTGCAAGAATAGCTAAAATGTAACAGCCAGGAAGTGAGCACATACTGTTAGAAAATGGCAAGGGTAAATTTGCTCAACACTTTTGATTTTTTTTTTACAACTTTCAACTTATAACAACAAAAACTAAAACAAACAAACAACAACACCTAACCGCCCCCCCCCCCAATCTGTCAAATGCAGTAAAATGAAAACACTAAGGAAAAAACAAACAAACAAACTCTCTGCAATCCAATGAGTTCTGACTTGGAATGAATCTATAGTACAGAGCAGAACTGTCCCTATGGTCTGTCGAGACTGTAGCTCTTTCTGGGAGTGCAAAGTCTCAGTTTTCTCCGTGGGGGAGCTGTTTCAAAGCACATATAACCCGCCATGCCACCAGGGCTTCCGCAAGAAAGTGAAACACAATAAAATGAGGCATGCTGCAAGCCTATGTGAAAACAAGAGTCTTTTGTTAAGGAGGCTCTCTATCAGTGTCTTCATGTTCTCGGCAGCACATCACCTGTGGAGAGAAGCAGCACAAATGAGGGAAAGACTGATGCCAGTGGAGATGGCCAAGGAGTGGAGGGACGGTGGGACTGGAGAAGCTGAAAGAAGGAGCATTTTCCAAAGTTGAAGGAAAAGGCTTCTCTCTCGTACCAGGCCCTCCCTGAATTTGGACTTCCAGTTTCCTAAAATGTGCTAAACTTCTGTTCTATAAAGCCAACGACTTGTGTTATTTCTGTAACAG
The DNA here is from genome assembly GCA_004026705.1 of Nesogale talazaci. Classification (NCBI taxonomy): domain Eukaryota; kingdom Metazoa; phylum Chordata; class Mammalia; order Afrosoricida; family Tenrecidae; genus Nesogale; species Nesogale talazaci. The sequence goes on along the minus strand of PVJH01018374.1, from coordinate 37,945 downwards.
CAGCACTAGGTAGCTGAGAGAGAATAAAGAGCTGGTCTATGCATGAATAATGTCCTGGGCCAGCAGGATGGCATTGCACAATGACTCGACACACAAGCAAAGACTGGCATGGGTGAGAGCATGGTTCTGTCTCCTTTGATGTGATCAAGCAGCTGAGAACCCTCGAAGAAGGTCACCCCAAATGGTCTCCTCGTGTCTCTGGTCCAGGATCACCAAAAGGGCTCGTTGCCCTGAGCTTGCAGATACAGTGCTACATTTGATGTCTTTGCGCAGGCTCCGTGGATGGTTTCTTTGCTCCAGTCGGGAGACCACACCTGGTTTGGAAAGCAGAAGCCCTGGTGTGGCAGTCATGTGCTTATGCTAATTTTATGATTGAACTGTAGGGGTGGAGTCTGGCCTGTTAATCTGGAGATAGCCATTGAGTAGCCGATGAGGCCTCTATGTGGGCATGGCTTTCTTCTGAGACTTCTGGGAAATCTCGTGATATTTCCCTCGTGAAGATGAGAAGCTATCTCCCCAGTTGTTGGGAGTTAGAGGTGATGAGTCACGGAAAAGACAAGATGGCAGCGTCCGAGCTGGAGGAGCCGGCGGAAAGACCACACGGCTTTGCCCTGATGGAGCCAGACCTCTGAAGCTGGAGCGGCATGCTGTTGATGGACCCTGAGCCTTGGAAGTGAGGAGCCATGGGGAAACCCCTGCCAGTGCCAGGATTCTGCACCCACTGACCTGTGACTTCGTGAGTCGGAAGGAGACTGTGTAGGCTGATTTCGGGCATATGGGTTGATATCGGACTTATGACTTTGTACTGGACTGGATTGGGATGCCTTCTTAGTGTCACATTCCTTTTGTATATAAGCCCTTTCCTTATATCGATATGCGTGTCCTTGAATTTGTTCCTCTAGTCTACCCAGACTGATACACCTGGCCATGAGGAAAGACACAGAACTCGGTGCCCTGGTTGGAGTCAAAGAACCTCGTTGCCATGCTGAGCCCCTTTAAGTGTGAAGTCAGGCATGGCATGGGTGAACAAGGAAAGGTCTCAAGCCATCTCAAGAGAGCTGTCTGCTTCCTGAAGTATGAGTCAAAAATCTTCCATGGAGGCAGAAGGAATGATAATAGCAGGACCTGCTTCTGGAACCCATTCCTGGAATGTTCTGGCCCAGCTGTGGCACATCCTTCACAAGCTCGGAGGGGAGAGAGTTCCTGTTGTTTGATTCCAGTTCATGGTGACTCTGTCTGCATGGAGAAGACGGCTCTGTGGGCTTTAAAGGTCAAGACGTCTCAGTAGCAGACCACCAGAACCAAGTTCTCAGGAGCATCTGGGTGGGCAAACCCAGGAGCAACAACTAGAGGAAGTCCCTTCCTTACCCAGGAGGCCCCAGTGCCCACGGGTGGCCCCCAGCATTGCGTCATGACACAGGATCCTCTGGGCAGGCTCCAGGTAGCCCCACTCCTCTCAGGTAAAGGTCACAGCCACCTCCTCCAAGCTCACAGGAGCCTGGTACATCACACATGGTACTGCTCGGCGAGGTCTGACTACCCAATGGGAGCACTGTGAAGAGATACCCTCACCCCCTACACTCCAAAGAAACCCCAAACTCAACCCGATCCACGGTCACTGGGTCGGTGCAGACTCGCGGTGACCCTGCGGAACGGGCAGCATCGTCCCGTCGGCTTCTGAGAGCAGTGCTTTTGACAGGAGCACCTGGCCCTTTCTTTCTGCCGCGAGGGGCTGGGGTTTTTGAACTGCAACCACTACTGACTAGGGACAAGAGACAGTGGGTGCTAATGTCCAGGAATGTCAAGACAGCACAAGTCTCTCGCTGCGCCTGGACCGGATACAGAGCCCAGGCCTCGCTTATCTTACTCACGGTGCTGGTGCAAGCGAGCACTCTCTCCCAGCGTCTCATCGATTGCCGATTAGTCCAAACCCACTGCCCTGAAGTAGATTCCAACTCACGGTGATCTCATAGACAGAAAACATACGGCCCCAAGGGTTTCTGAAGTTGTAAACTTTTAAGGAAACACACCATCTCATTTAATTTCCAGGAGCAGCTGGTGGATTTGAACTACTGATGCTTTTGGTTAGTAGCCCAATAGGGGTTTCTGATTTCTGGACCAGATATGGTAGAGTCTCCACGTTGAATTTCTCTGTAAAATCACAGACCCAAAGCCAGGCTAAAAGGTCATTTTCAAGTAGGGGTGGGTGAACTACAGCCTACAAGATAAATGCAGGCTGTGGTCTGAATGGATTTTGAGTTTTAAAAGGCCATGTAACAAGAGAATGTGTGACAGAGATCATAAATAGTCTACTAAAAACAGACAAATAGATACGTTGTCTTGTATTTTTTTTTTGACTCTTGGCAACACTGAGTTTTCAGTAGCTTTGATCTTTCAGATGTGGACTGACAGACCAATGTTCTGAAGCACCTCTGGGTGGGTTTAAGGCCACCAAATGTTTGACTAGTAGTTGAGACACTTATGCACCAAGCATTCCCCAAAGCTCCATTAGGATAGTCATAATAAAAAAGGCAGATACAACTAGTGTTGGCCAGGAAAAACTAAAACCCTTATACTGGTGGAAAAGTAAAATGTTAAAAGTCACTTTAGGGACTGAGCCCCAGTGGCACAAGTGGTTGAGTGCGGAACTGCTGCCTGCAGGCTTGGCGGTTCAAATCCAGCAGCGGCTCTCAGGAAAGGCAATGGGTAGTGCTTATGACACACACACACACACACACACAAAGTCACTTTAGATCATAGTTCAAAAAGTTAAACACAGAATTGTCATAAAAACCAACCAAACAGCAAAGTTGATTTAAAAAACTCCTTATGGTTCCTGAGGCTATAAACCATGAAAGGACCGGCAAGCGGGATCTCTCTCCCCCATAGTGGCTGGTAGGTTTGAACCACTGACCTTTCAGCTAGCAGCCCAACACATACCCATTATGTCACCAGGTGACCTAAGTACATACCCAGAAAAGCAAAAACACATCTTCCCAGAAAGGACTGCTGCATGAATGTCCCCAGCAGCACTGCTCACAATGGTCAAAAAGCAGTAAAACCCAAAAGTCAATTAGCTGATGAATGAATAAACAAAAATGCAGTATAGCTATATAGTGGAAAACTATCCATCCATTGTAAGGAGTAAAATACTGATTTACTGATTCATGCTACACGGATAAACCAGAAACCAGATAGAAAAGGCCATATATACCATGACTCCCTGAATAGAAAATGCTCAGAACAGGCAGATCCACAGCTACAAAGAACACAGAACAGTGGTGACAGGAGCTATGGGGCAGGGATAAAGGAGAGCGAGTGCTCATGGGAACAAGGCTTCCATTTGGAGTGTGAAAATGTCCTAAAGTGGAACTGTGGTAATGACTGTATAACTGTGAAGATTTGAAAGTCTGCACACTTTACATAAATGAACTGTTTACCATGTAGATTCTCTCTCAAAGGAATTGTCACCAGAAAAAAGTTCAAACCAATAACAACAAAAAAGAAATTCATGGCCTGAGCCCCAGTGACGTAAGTGGTTGAGTGCAGGACGGTGGCCAGTGGTCTTGGAGGTTCAAGTCCAGCGGTGGCTCTCAGGAGCAGCACTGGGTAGTTCCCATGACCACCAGAGGGCAGTGATGCCCACCCCCCCCCAAAAAAAAAAATTCATGGCAATGCAGCTGTAAAGAATTTTTTAAAAGCTGTACTAGACCGTGCTGGGCCAACAATCCTACCTGTGGGCCCCATGTGCAGGCAATGCAGTTTTTCATCTTAGCATATGTTAAATGGGCAAGGCAAGCCAGACAGATAGACAAATGTTTCACCACATTTTTCTAAGAAACAAAACTTGCTGTGGGCACACTGAGCCAATCCTGTACAGGTGCCCTCATGACCTGTGTGATCATGGAGGGAGACTATGGGGGAAAACAAGAAAGGGGAGAATGCAGGCATTTGTTTTTTGTTTTTGTGGGCATCACTGCCTCTGGTGGTCGTGGGTGCTAGCAGCCGCCGCTGGATTTGAACCGCCAAGCCCGCGGGCTGCAGTTCCGCATTCAACCACTTACGCCACCGGGGCTCAGCCCCAGAATGCAGGCATTTGAACAGGGAAAATCTCACAGTATACAAATGAGGGAAAAAATTCACAGCATAGAAGTTGAAAGTGAGGAACACAAAAGTCTAATTTTGACATGAAAAAATAGTTTAAACAGTGAGACTTTACACACTAGCCTGCGATCATGAGGTTTCCATGGGAAAGGATATCAGGCATCAAAGACCCAGAACAAAAAATTGTATCGTGAAATGAGGGGAAGTGCAGAGTGGAGACTCATTGGAAATCCCCTCACAGAAGGGTCACAAGGAAGAGACAAGGCAATCAGGGTGCAGTACAGCACCAATAAAGCATACAACTGTTCTCTAGTTCTTTAATGCTTCCTCCACTCCACTATCATGACCCCATTCTACCGTACAAATCCAGCTAGACTGGAGCTGGAAACACAGGGAATCCAGGACGGATAAATCCCTCAGGACCAATATCGAGAGTGGCTATACCAGGAGGGTTAGGGTAGGGTGGGAGGAGATAAGGAGGGACCGGATCACAAATATCTACATAGAACCCCCTCCCAGGGGGATGGATAGCAGAAAAGTGGGTGAAGGGACAGGTCTATCTAGATAAGACAAAAAATTTGGAGGAGAAAACAAGAACGAGTCTGATGGTTCTGGTGGGGCATGGAAGAGGGGGTGAAGGGGGAAAAGAAGTGGTGTTAACAAACCCAGGGTCAAGGGAACAAATGATCCAAAATTGGTAGCAAGGAGAGTATAGGGGGTAAGGTAGGGCTTGATGAAGGGTAATGTAACCAAGAGGAATTACTGAAACCCAAATGAAGGCTGAGCATGATATTGAGGCAAGAGGAAAGTAAAAGGAAATAGAGGAAAGAACTAGGAGGAAAGGGCATTTATAGAAGTCTAAATAAAGACATGTACATATGTATATATATTTATATATGAAGATGAGGAAATAGATCTATGTGCATATACTTATAGGTTTAGTATTACGGTAGCCAATATACACTAGGCCTCCACTAAAGTACTCCCTCAAGGCAAGAACACTTTGTTCTATTAAACTGGCATTCCATGACAGTCACCTTCCTGACACGATGACCAAAGACAAAGCAGGTGCATAAGCAAATGTGGTTTAGGTCACTGATAGTGCCGGCTAACAAAATAAATAGCATCTGGGGTCACGAAAGCTTGAAGGTGGGGCTGAGCCCCGGGGGCGTCGTGGTTGTGCGTGGGACTGTGGCCCACTGGGACGGAGGTTCAATTCCAGCAGTGGGGCTGGGCCTCCTACTCCCACCACCGGAGAGCAGTGATGGCAAGAAAAAAAAAAAAAGCTTGAAGGCAAACCAGTGGCCATCTAGCTCAGAAGCAACAAAGCCTACGTGGAAGAAGCACACCAGTGTGTGTGATCATGAGGTGTCAAAGGGATCACGTAACAGGCAGGAAAGAACAAAAAAATCAAATCATTGTGAGTGAGGGGTAGTGTAGATTGAGGACCTAACCCATCTGTAGGCAACTGGGCATTTCCTTACAGAAGGGTTGCATGGAGGAGACAAGCCAATTTACAGAAGGGTTGCATGGAGGAGACAAGCCAGTCAGGGTGCAGTGTAGTAATGATGAAACATACAACTTTCTTCTATTTACTAAATGCTCCCTTCTTCAAACAACCCCCCCCCCCCCCCCCATCATGATCCCAATGCTACCTTACAAATCTGGCTAGATCAGAGGATGTACACTGGTAAAGAGGAATTGGAAACACAGGGAATCCAGGACACAAGGTCCCTTCAGGATCAGTGGTGAGAGTGGGGATACCGGAAGTGTGGAGGGAGAGTGGGGTAGAAAGGGGGACTCGATTACAAGGATCTACATATAAACTCCTCCTTGGGAAGTGGCCAACAGAAAAGTGGGTGAGGGGAGATGTCTGATAGTGTAATTTATAAATTACCAAGGGTTCATAAGAAATGGGGGAGTTGGGAGGTATGGGAAAAATGAGCTGATGCCAAGGGCTCAAGACAAATGCTTTGAGAATGATGGCAACAAATACACAAATGTGCTTGGCACACAATGGATGTATATATGTATATATAGATCGTGATGAGTTGTACAAGCCCTCCATTTTTAGGGCTGAGCCCGGTGGCGTAAGTGGTTGAGTGCGGGACTGTGGCCCGCAGGCTTGGCGGTTCAAATCCAGCGGCGGCTCTCAGGAGCAGCGCTGGGTAGCTCCCACAACCACCAGAGGGCAGTGATGCCTCCCCCAAACAAAACAAGTCTTTTTTTTAAAAAAAAAAGAAAAAAATGTGGTGAAAGGAGACTGATCAGTGTAAGACATGAAAAAATAATGACTATTAAATTACCAAGGGTTCATGAAGGAGGGTGGGGTGGGAGGGAGAAAAAAAATGAGTTGTTTCTAGGGACTTGGGTAGAAAGAAAATGCTTTGAATATGATGATGGTGACAGATGTGCAAATGTGCTTGACACAAGGGACAATGTATGGATTGTGTTGATACTTGCATAAGTCCCCAATAAAATGATTTAAAAAAAAAGTGAGTCTTCAAATAGCCAAACTCAAGGTGTAGCTTTACAATGAAAAGTTATTTTAGGGCTGAGCCCCGGTGGCGTAGTGGTTGTGCGCGGGACGGCGGCCCACTGGGTTGGAGGTTCAATACCAGCTCCCAGGAGCAAAGGCTGGGCCTCCTGCTCCCACCACCTGAGGGCAGTGTTACCTTAAAAAAAAATTAAAAACAAAAAACTTATTTTACACTATCCCCCCAAAAGTTATTTTATCTATGATGAAAAATCACAGTTCTCAATAGGAAGGTGCATAAAATTTTAATTTGAATGTGAATGCAAAAAATGGTTTTAAAAAACATTTTAACATGGAGACTACAAAGTGGTCATTTAAGGTTAAATATAATTCCAACTATCCCTTGTTGATTTCACTCCGGAGGCACTGTAGCCCACTTCCTTTTAGTAGGAAGGAGAAAGGAAAAGTTTTATTCTTAGCTTTCTACGTTAGTATAAAGTGCAAAATTTTGTTTTTAAAAACTGTTTAGGGCTGAGCCCCCGTGGTGTAGTGGTTGTGTGAGGACTGTGGCCCACTGGGTTGGAGGTTCAAATCCAGCAGCAAGGCTGGGCCTCCTACTCCCACCACCAGAGGGCAGTGATGCCCCCAAAACAAAAAAAATTTATTAAAAAAACTTTATTGTGAATTGGGTCAAGATTTACAGAACAGAGCGTCAGTTTTACATTAAACAATTCATACACGTTTTGTTTCATCTTGTTGCTGTGAACATGGGTCTGGGATTGAATGTCACTGTTTCAGCCAAACACAGGGGCCAGGTTGATTCAAGAAAATCCAAATTTTATTCTGCAGATGTGAGGCAGAAGTTAACAGTCGGGTTTGCCACTTCTAAAACGCTTCAAAAACCCTGCGAAGATCTGCAAGTTAAATACCCCAAACGATGTGACAAATGGCAGGTTTTGCAACGTTCACAGGAAACAGTATCGCGCTTCTCCCCGAAGCACTAGGCTCCGCTGTTTGTTTAAAAGCCGGCTGCTTTGTGCCATTAACGTAACGGGCTTGTTACCACCGGCCTCGACCACAAGCCCATCTCTACAGATTACGCTTCAACTTTTTTACTGCAAGGGAGGGGCTGTTACATTTTGGATTTCCAACAGTCCCGTGCTAAGTTGCTTCGTTTCTAGTTCTTGGATTGACAGTGGGCTAACTTTCACCCCCTTCTATCAGTCTTAGACACTGCAATTCCCCCAATGGGGCACCGCCCGGAGCCGCCTCCTTCGTAAATGCCGCCTTTTCTTGTTCGTTTTCTCCCACTTGCCGGAGTCTCTCCGGACGCGCTTACCTCACAGGTGTTCCTGTTCCCCCCCCGCCCCGCCCCGCCCACGGGTCCACGGAACCACTGTGCAGGAGGCGCTGGCGGGTGAGGGGCGGGGGGGCCCCCAGAGCTGCCGGGGGCCACACACGCGCGACGCGCCCTCGGGGGACCGCGGCCTCTACCTTCATCGCCGCCGCCGCCGCCGCCTCCTACCCGCGGCCCCAGCGGCCCGCGCCGCAGCCCCGGGCACCGGGTGCGCCACATCGCCCACAACCGACGCCTCCGAGAAGCGCAGCCGCCGGCACGGTGCCGTCAGGGCGGGCGCACAGGAAACGCGTCACGAGAACAAGGAACTACATTACCCAGCACCCCCTCCCGGGAAGCGGGGCGGGGACCGCAGTCTGGGTACGTCGCTGGTTGGATGACGTCTGCAAGGGGCTTGGGAGCTGGGGCGGGCGGTGGGGAGGACCGGGCTTATTCCTGGCTCTTCATGGATCAGGATTGAGAACATAAACGAGGCCGTTTTCCCCTGCTGGGTCTACACTGGGTTATTGTCGATTGATTTGGACGGTCGTTAACTTGTCTTCTTCACCTACAGGCAAACCTCAGTATTACAGGCTTGGTTCCAGACTATACCAAAGCGCGTTTCGTGAATTTTAGTTAACTTTTACACAACCCCTTAGTAAGACTGCCCAAAAGCAGATGAAGTGGTTCTCCTTCCTGCTCTAGTACCTCCCCCCCACCCCCCCCAACCTCCCTTTAGGACCAGGTATTACTGACCAACCCCCTCCCTGAAACAGGAGAGACTTCTGATTGAGCAACACGCACCCAAGTCATCCACTGTGGCAAGAGGAGCGGCCTGTGGAGGTGGTACAATGCAAACACCTTGCTGGAAACCCTTAGAAGGGGGTCGATCAGTTTTGCTATCTTGCTAGACTTAAAATGAGCTATTCCAGCAGCAGTCTGAACAGACCTCAGGTCATCCAGAAAGTAATTAAGAGATCAGGGCTAGACAGGGAGCTGGCAGAGATGTGAAGTGGAAAGGTGGCAGACACTTGGAGCAGCAGGGAGCAGAACAGATCAGAAGACAGTATGATGGCCTTCTGAGTGCCTTCAGCCAAGCATTTTATAACAGTTGAGCTAAAGAGTGTCTGTTTTAACACTTCTCTGAGCAGGGTAGGGGTGGGGACAAGGGCTAGTGAGGCCTATAGACACAACTGAGAAGCGACTCTTTACACCAGGGGTGTCAAGCTCAATTAAAAGGAGCAACTTTGAGGGAGGAGGGAGTGGAGAGGCAGGAGAAAAAATGAGGAACTGGCATCAAGGGTTTAAGTAGAAATCAAATGTTCTGAGAATAATGAGGACGAATGTACAAATATGCTTGACATACAATGGATGAATGTGTGGATTCTGATTGTATAAGCCCCCAGTAAAATGTTTTTTTTTTTTTTTTTTTGGTTTTTGGTTTTGGGGGCATCACTGCTCTCCGGTGGTGGGAGTAGGAAGCCCAGCCCCACTGCTGGAATTGAACCTCCGTCCCAGTGGGCTGCAGTCCCGCGCACAACCACTACGCCACCGGGGCTCAGCCCCCAGTAAAATGTTGTTTTTTTTTAATGAACTTTGATTTTAATCTTCAGTAGTTAAAGGGTTAACGAGGGAATTGAGTGTAGGCATTGCTTTGATCTCTCCTAAGCGCTATTTTCTTGATAACTTTTTCTTTAATACTTTGATTTTATTTCAGAGCATCGTGGGCCACAAAAAATTACTTTGGTGGCCCATGGGTCGCCAATTTGACACCCCTGGTTTACACTAAAGACGTCTATCTTTACTCATAACCTATCCCTTCCCTAATAAACCCTTGACTCCCTCCCACCGAAACGATACCAGGCCAGCGACCCTGTAGGACAGGGTAGAACTGCCTCTGGGTTTCTAACACTAACTCTGCACAGTACTAGAAAGCACGCACTCTCCCAAAAGGAAACCGTCATCTTGAGTATGTGTGGTCTGTCGTTTCAGTGTGGCCCACAGAACAAGCTACTAAAGGCGGCAGGCGGCAGGTCTGACCTGGGCCTCACAGCGATCAGCGCTGGAGTGATGGCATTCATTGGTGGTGGCCGAGGTCAGAAGCCACATTACATCTCTACATTTGGATTTCACTAAAACCCATCACTTTTGCCACCTCTGAATCACATGCACTGCTTAGTGCTTTTCTGTAAATCAACCTTCTTTTCCATCAACACTTCACAAGCAGTTGAAAGTGAAATCACGGGTTTATTTCCAAGCTCTGTCTGTGGTGCTGTATTTTAAAATGTGGAAGGAATGACTGTCACGTGCCACTACTCATCGTAACGAGACTCAGGGCACAGTGAACCAGAGTCCATTCTTGTGTGATTTGTTATTCATCCCAGCTGGTTCAATAGCTTATCCTGCAATGCAAACCCACTACCCACAAACAAAACCCATTGCTCTCAAGTTGGTTTTGACCCATAGCGACCCTGCGAGAGACTAGAACAGGCTAAGATGGCTTCTGGGAGTGGCTGCCACATCTTTCTCCCGTGGAACACTGATTGGTTCCCATAAGCAACCTTGGATGCAGAGGCCGAGCATTTAATGATTGTTACCAGGGCTCATCATCTGTAAAATGGGTATATGCACAAGTAAATCTGCCTGTTACCATCCAAATTCTTTTATTTTCTGAATATTTTATGATTACAATTCTAGAAGTGAACTTACGGGGCATGCACTTTGCAGAACCCTGGTGGCACAGGGGGCTCAGTGTGCCAACTGCGAGATCTGTGGTTCAAACCCCCGAGTGCCTCTGTGGGGAAAAGATGTGGCTGTCTGCTTCAGTAAAAGTTGTAGTCTTGGAAACCCTAGGACTGTGCTCCTCTGTCACCCAGGGTCGGTGGGAATTGACTTGCTGGCCGTGAGTGAGGAGCACATGCGTTTTCAAGGCTTTGCAAACCCCTACCCCAAATGCCTTCTGGACAACTTAACCTGAGGAAAGCCAGCGAGTGTGCGCTAAGAGAATTCGTTATGACTGATTAGACGTTGGTCCCCACACCCCATCCCTTTACACACAACTTCTAAATGTCAAATAATTACTGGAAGCATAGGTGAATGGGTAAAACAACAACACAGATCCTTGTCTGTATGCAGAAATATTTTATCATAGCTATATTAATGGTCAGTGCAGATTGGCTTCGGTCCTATCATAAGAGTAAACAAATTAGTCACTGCCTCAACTGACTGGAAAATAAATCTTTGTCTTATTGGCTACACTCATAAGCAACCCCACCTCACCAGTCTACCGACTGACGTGCCAGGCCTCTGCTGTCCCGCTGGCTGGAATCTGAGGCAGGCCGCGCTGCGCTGCGGGAGGCGGCGACCAGGCAGGCGTCCCCGACGGCTCACTCTTTCTGCGGGCGCAGCTTCTTCTTGGCTCGCTTCTTGCTCAGCCCCTTGCTGTGCGTCCTCTGGTGCCCGATGAGGTGCGAGCTCTGGTTGAAGGCCCGTCCGCACTTCTTACACACGTAGGGACGCTCCCCAGTGTGAGTCCTCTGATGCCTGACGAGGTGCGAGCTCTGGCGAAAAGCCTTGCCACAGTCCCCACACGGGTAGGGCTTGGCACCGGTGTGAGTCCTCAGGTGCTGGAAGATGGCTGAGCGGTCATTGAAGGCCCGCCCACACTCTTGGCACTTGAATGGCTTCTCCCCGGTGTGGATCCTCTGGTGCTGAGTGAGCGAGGAGCTCTGGATGAACGACTTCCCACAGTCCTGACACACGAAGGGCCGGTGTCCTATGTGGATCTTCTTGTGCACTGAGAAGTACTTGGGGTTGCGGAGCGTTTTGCCGCACTCGCTGCACCGGCAGTGTGGGCTCTCCTTGTGGATCCTCGTGAAGGTGATCTGTGGCTCACTCTGACGGCGGGCTGTCCCCCGGCCGCCGCCGTCCCGCGCTTTGCCCCGCTCCAGGTTCTTTGGAGGCACCTTCACCCGTAGATTGTGCTGCTTTGTGCTCTTAACCTGAGGCCCATTTTTGCGTAAGGGCTTTTTCCGAACGGGCGGTGTGGGTTCGCACACTGGGCTTGTGTGGGGACTGGTGCTCAAACTGGCCTGGGGCCGCTCCACGTTCGACTCCTGAGGGGGAGGCCCTTCCTGAGCAGGCCCTGTTTGCTTTGGAACCCTGTCCTGAACCCCGGGGACCTCCTCTTGCAAGCTTTCTCCTGAAGAGGAGGGCAGGGGGTCCCTCCTTGAAGAGTCTTCCTCACTTGGGTCGGGAGCTGCTTCTTTCTCAGAACCTTCAGCCACTGGTGACAACTCTTGACTCTCAAGCGTCGTCTCCCAGCCTGAAAGAGATGCAAGCCGTGCGCGCACGGTGAGAGGTGCAACAGAGGAGCTGACAGCATGACGGTGCAGTCAAGGAAGCACAAACGGGGGTCACAGGCCAAGGGTTCTGCTTCGAGGGGCTGCACAGTTCTGGGGCTACACAGTTGGGATGGCAAGACAACACTGTAAATGCACTGACACAGTGAACAGGTGCCTGGGCAGACCCTGCAACCCACCAGCTGCTCTGTGGAAGACAGAGGTGGTGGTAGACTTTCACTGATTTACTGCCTTGGAAACCCTAGGGGCACTAAATTGGGATCCACAGCAGTGGCTTTGAAAAAACATATACCACAAAGTACTAAAAACAAAACAAAACTAAAAACAAAAACAACAAACCCCAGCTACCAACTGCCTCATGTGCATGCTGCAGCGGGGCAATGAGAAAAGGAGGCCACAGATGTCATCTTTGGACCATGTGTTGGGTGAAAAGAGGGAAGATGGCTACTAAATACGCCATGGAGTGTCTTCAAACGAATACACCTGACTCTGACGAGCAACAGCCACAATACTACTCAGAGTCAGTCGGGGTGAGGCGTTGTCCCGTGCACTTTGGTCATTGAATCTGGAGGAACTGGCCACAGAGACAGACACGATGCCCGGTGAATGTCAAGTCTCTGACAGAGAGGAAGGCCCTAAATGAAATGGAACAGCCCAGAGGGCTCAAACGTGGCAAAACTGTGAGGAGGGGGCAACGTTTTGTTCTGCTGTACACAGGGCTGCCCAACTCAAAGGCACCACCACCAAAAACAGCAACAAAAACACCTCCACGTTGAGACGGAAAAGCACTCAACGGCACAGAGGGGCAGGAAGGTGATGACCAACACGAGGCAGCTGAGAGTAGGCACCGCACAGGCAGCTGGCCAGTCTGGGCCCTGGTCCACTCACACTTCAGCAAGGCAGGGCATGCTCTTTAAGCTTCCAGCCACCTTCCTGCCTTTCCCTTCTACCTCAGCAGAGACAGCAAGTCACTGGACCCGAGTTCAGTGAGCGCTCTGCGGCCCTGGACAGATTATGGTCCCTCTCTGTGCCTGACTCATCCTAGCTAGGAACCACGTAGGAAAAGCACTGAGCTGGCAGGGCTATACAGGGTGAAAGGCATGGTATTCTGTGGCACAGTATATTTGAAACTAAAAGACAAAAGGAAAAAAGGGGAGCCCTAGTCTCAGTTCTGTTTCTGTGGCAGCAGTCTTGTCAACGAGCAGCGCCCCAAGATTTAACAATCAACCTATACTTGAACCGAGAGGAGGAGGACTCACCTTGGACTAAAAGAAGAAAACCCACTACAGATTTAATCGCCTCCTGTGCCATGAGACCAGGAGCAGTGGATGGTACCCAACTCCCACAGCCAAATATTGTGATCCAGAATTCAGGAGCTGGATCCTGATCAAAGTAGAGAGGCAGTGTGGAAGCCAACCTCAAATGCTTGCAGGAAATTCGTACTTACTGCAACTGGAAGGCAGCTCCGTGTTCGCCGCGTTCCTGGACTCTGCCCTATTAGCCTCTGTCCTCGGTTGGTCTAATCTGTGCTCTTTCGTTGGAACTAGACCGTAACCATGAGTGAAACAGCTTTCAGTTCAGTGAGCAACAACAAAAAGAAGTACTGGCTACATCAAGGCGGGAGAGGCTCCTCAATCAGGGCCTTGAAGTGAGACTACTATCCCATGATGTCATCTGTCCATGAGACGAGGCAGCTCATTTATTAGAGTGGGAGCCTTGAGCACTGCGCTCTCTTAAAGAAGATGGTATAGGAGAGGGAACGGACAGCAAGGATGAGAACTTAAGGGCAGAGAATATGAGTCAACAGTGGTGAAACAACAGAGGTATTGACAACGGTGACAAAATGTGAAGGGTGTGACCACTGCCAATGTCAAAAGTGTTGAAGGAGTGCAGTGCACGCTCAAGCCCATCTTCACCAACACCAGATGACAGCACCATCCCCTGTACTGGAGGACGTGCCCAGACGTGGTGGCCTGAGGTGGCTGTGGCACCCGCTTGTCTGCCACTTGCACAGGAGGGTGAGAGGAGGAGGAGGTAAATGGCACTGGGACAGAAGCCCAGCGGGTACATTGTATATGCCACTCCACGCACGACAGACGACATTCATGACCATGGCCACGCATGGACGTTGCTTCTCTCTGTGACAATGGGACACAGCCTGGTGCTGTGTGTGCCTCCTCCTGCCCCCACCCTCACCAGTGCATGCGCCCCTCAGAGACAGATGGCAGGTGCAGCCCCACACCACTGTGCACACTGTGCACGTGCACACTGCAACTGAGCCAAGTGCATGGAGTTTGGGCCCCCGGTGGCGGAGCGGCTACACCTTGGGCAGCTGCTAGGTCAGCCATTCAAGCCGCCAGCCCCCCCATGGAGAAAGATGAGGCGTGCTGCTGCTGTCAAGATCGGCCTCAGAAACCCACTGGAACAGCAGGTCCACCCTGTCTGAGTTGGGAATGATTCCGTGGCAACGAGCGTGGTGGCTTGGAGTGCACATGAAAGCTCAGGGTGCACTAAACTGCAGTCTATTGAATGTGTAACTCAACGATGAACAAGTTTGAAATACTGCGCGAATTATCAAAGTGTGACAGAGACATGGCGTGAGCACGAGCCACGGGGAAAAGGTCCCTGCCGACAGACCGACTCAGTGCACGCTTCGATGCAGGTTGCCGTGAGTCTGCCGTTTCTACCCGCAGAGCACAATTTTACAAGCAAACAGTGTCGAGTCATGTCTCTGTCCGACGGGGGTTGATAGTGGCATCTCAGATCCAAGCACCGGGAACAGGGAGGGCCCACAGATCTGGAGGTGGTAATACACAGGCTCGGTTGAGGCAAACAGGAAGAGAACCTACACACAGGAGTCCCAAGTGGCTGGCAGAACACGGGAAGCTAAGCAAGGCAGGGGCTGGCTGGGTATGGATGACGGTTTCTGACTGAAAATGGCCATTACTGTTTCACGATGGGGGCTGCAATCAATGTCACAAAACAGAATGTGTGTGTACTGTGGAATGGGACACCAGCTTGCTCTGCAAACCTTCCCTGAAGTTTCCCACACAGAAAAAGGGGAATTGAAAGAAAGGCAGGTCGATGTATAAAGTATGACGTCAGCAGGGAATTGCCAAAGCCTCCCTGCAGGGTGCCCAGAGTACCCCAAGAAACACAGACACTCAGAGTGCAGAGGCAGGTGATGACAGAGGCTCAGAGGGACTCAGCAGCTGCTCCTCTACCTTAGTTCCCGCCCCCCCCGCCCCTCTCCGATCCCATTCATCAAGCAGAGTGTGGGTGATCAGAAGCCCCAGAAAGTGCTGGCAGGAGTCGGGCAGCTCCATTCCCAGGAGCTGGGACAGTTTGTGCTATCTGGAGCCCTGTGAACAGACCAGAGAGGGGTGACGCACCCTCAAGGGCACACTCAGGTCTTACCCACAGAGACCAGATTTCCAAAGGTCTCCAGCATCACATCACGGTACTCTGTCCTCTGTGTTGGGCCCAGCAGCCTCCACTCTTCCCGGCTGAAGTCCACTGCCACATCCTGGAAGGTCACCGCCTCCTGCAATAGCACCCACAAGTACCATCAGCCCAGCCTTGTGTCTCAGGGGGAAGATCTGGGAGCTGTCCGGGCAGGGCTGTCCTGATAATGCTTGCCGCTCTGAGGAGAGACACCAACTTGTGGCCCGAGAGACAACATTGTGCTTCTGCTAAAACCAGGCTGGGTCTGAAGTGAGAAGCAGAGCCCCATCCCAGGGCACCCTGCAGAGGGAGAGAATTAAGTTTAAATGTGGACTTAAACTCCAGCCATGCCTCTTGCCTGATACACATAGACGGGCGGGCTGGTGAGCGCCCCTATGCCTCCATTTTCCCCTTCCAGGAGATGGATGTGACAGGTCCTGTCGTGTAGGTTAAACGGGCACTTTGGTGTCGCCATCTCCTGGCATCAAGCTGACTGCGACTTGTAGCACCCCACAGGAGACCGAAGAACTGTCCCACCAGTCTCCACGACGGCCACATCCTTCTCCCTCCGAGTGGGTGGGCGCTTGGGACACTTGCTGTTGCTTAGCAGCTGAGCCCCAGAGTTCCTTTTCAGGGACGTAAGCCGGTGCTAATCTTGTCCAACAAACACATGGCTTGTGACATAGGGCTTGTCTGGGGTGGAGGTAGGTGGGTCAGCAGGACCCGGAGCTGCTGCAGGGACCTAGCACTGAGCGAGTACCTGGCCCTCCTCTCACCCCTCATTTTGTTGCCCCACCTGTGGTGCTCCAGCAGGCACTGTGGCCACTCTGCCTCCTCCACCTGGAAGCCGGGGCTCTCGCGCGCCCACTCAACCTCCCCAGCACCCGAGTGTTGACCAGGTCTCCTGCACACCACCACTCCTCAGTTCCTGCCCCACAGAGACCAGATCCTCTCTGTTTGCTCTCCCAAGGGCTCTGTACTCTGCTCTCCTGGAAACAGCCCACTGGTGTGGCCCACAGGCTCCTGGCTCAGCCCCAGGCAGCGAGGGTACCATCTGTCTCCAGCTCTCCTATCTGGGCTAGCTGGGCAGAACCTTGAGTCCAGAACATTCCCTGACAAAGCCCCAGTCAGACTCTCTCCTTGCCTGAGCAGCCTTCCCTGTTCTTGCACATGCGTGGGCACCAGGTGACACCCAGTCCAGCAGACCTCGGTGCCTCCTCCCAGCTCTGCAGAGCCCACGCCCTGTCTGAGACACTCCAAACTTCTGACAAGTCCCGCTCCCTCCTGCAGGGGGTCCGCTTGCTCCACACAAGCCTGGCTCCCGGCTGGTCCCACCTCCTGACTGCTCCACCTCTTCCAGACCCCCGCCCCGCCTCTAGACAAACCAAACTGCTCCTCAGCCAGCTTCTCCCTTTGTCTGGTAGAGCACTCCACCCAGCTCTTGCTGCCTGGGTGGGTTCCAGGGCGGCTCCCGGGTCGGTGGTCTGTCCTCTCAGGGCAGAGCTGGGAGGAAGAGATCACCTTGGCCCTTCCCTTCAGTTGGGAGGCATTTTACTCCCATGGGGCAGCACCGTTTGTGGAGACAGAGCTAAACTGCACTGGGGAGAGAGCTCGTCACCAACAAGACTTGGGTCCGTCCTTGCCTGAAGATGCCCAGCACGGCTCACTGCACCAGAAGAGGTCTGACCAATGCCACACGTCTCTTTTTCACTCCACGTGGAGGACTTCAAACAGGCAAATAGACCCCACAGAAGAATGCCCCACCCCAGGCCCTAAGCTGTGCTCCCTAACTTATCCACTAACCACAGCCAAGGTCGAATCCCTCCAACAGCCTAAATGCTAACCTTGGACCACAAACCCCAGGTCCATAATTTTCTTTCTTATTCTTCAGATTCCCAACCTTACCCCTATACTTTAACCCTGAAAGCTTAAATGCTGTTAATAAGGCTGCTAAAAAAATAAAATTCCTGGTGGGAAGAAATGAGGAACTTATCACAAGGTTAGATATATAGCCCCCCCCCAAGGGGGGGGGGAGGTGAATAACAGAAAGGTGGGTGAAAAGAGACAATGGAATGGGCAGTGTAAGAAACAAAATAATAATAATAATAATAATATATAATTGATCGAGGTTTCACAATGGGAGGGTGGGGGAAGGATGGGGAAAAAGAAAGAGGAGTTGATACCAAGGGCTCAAGTAGAAAGAAACTGTTCTGGAAATGTCGATGACAATATATGTACAAGTGTGCCTAATACCATCGAATGACAGATTGCTATAAGATTTGCAAGTGCTCCCCAATAACATGATTTAAAAAAAATCCTAAATGCTAACCCTGAATCCAGTCCTAGTCCTTGACTTAGCCTGAGTCCACGCTCCCGTCTCCCCCACTCCTCCATGGGGCAGTCTGCAGAAAACCCTGACTCGGCAGGCCTCTCACTCCCAATCTGTCTCTCAGCAACTATGGTCTCTCCATCTCCCCAGTCAACTACGAGCTGTGGCCAGCAAGCCTGGGCAGAGGGGCACCCTGGGTCTGGGCTGGCCACTCTGCAAGGGGAGCAGGAGGGCAACCATCTTGCTCACCTCTGGTGGCTCCTTGGCTGGAGAGTCAGTCACTTCCTCCTCCTCTTCCCGCAGCTTGTCAGTGTTCCCTGGGGCCGAGGCAGGCTCCTGGGCCGGCACAGCTAAAGGGCAGGGCAGACGTAAGGGAAAGCTGGGTCCGGTTGCTTCTATCTCCCTGGTTCTGTCAGGGTGAGGGACCCCCTGTCTCACTGTGACCCCGAGGCGCCGGCACAAACCTGCATCCTACTGTTGCCCCTTAAATCTCTGCTCCCACTGTCGCCAAGTGCCTCATCTCCCCACCCCCGCTGTCGCTGGCCTGGCCGCCTTTTCCTTCACTCATGCACTGCCACGGAGCCCACAGAGGTCTTACAGGGCAGACCTACATCCATCTCGGGAGAAGCACAGCCAGAATGGAATTTTTATGTCTGGTAAAAGTAGAGGGGCAGCGAAACACGGGCACGGACGGACTCTGTGACTGCAACAACGGGCTCCCACCTGGCAGCCATCGTGAGGCTGGCACAGACCAGGCCAGTCTTGCTCTCTTGTCCAGGGGCCAGGGTCTCTGTGAGTAGCAGCCGACTTGATGGCCGCTAACAACACACACTCACTGCCAAGGGGTCAATTCTGAGGCAGGGCAGAGCCTCTTCTGTTGTGTGTGGGGCCGCGGTGGGTCACAGCCACAACAGGCGTGGGGGAAGCAGGCTGCCACATCTTCTTCCCGCAGAGAAGCTGGTAGGCTTGAAGCCTTGACTCTGGTGAGCAGTCCAGCGCTTACCCCACTGCGTTACCAGGGAGCCGACAGCATGTTAACAGCCGTGTGAGTCTTCAACATACCAGGCAGATGGCTCCACAAGTCTTTAGAAAGCAGAGACCATTTCCCGTGGCTGTAGAATTACATGCGAATACTCACAGGGCTCCCAGGAGAATACCAGCCCCGCCCGCTGGGCACGGGCAAGACTGGAAAGGGGTTGTCCTGGGGCTGGGGCTCCAGCCTCTGCATCTCTTGAGTGCGGGTTCCCATGCGGCCCTGCTCAGATGATCCCACGCTTGCTGGTCCCTCTTCTTGCCCCAGCTGAGTTCCACTGGCTACAGCAGCTCACCGCCACCCCCCACCCCCCCTCCACCACCTGTGTGTTTATCAAAATGCCCCCTTTCCTGCTGCACCTCAGCCCCTGCAAGCACACGGATCCCTTTCTTAATTATTTTATACACAAAACCAACACGAATTACATCCAAAGAAGCCAAAGCAAAACCTTCTGGTGGGTTCCGAGAGAGTCCCGGCAGGCGAGCCCCCATGTTACAGGGTGGAGCTGCACCGAGGGCATGTCACGGCCGTAATAGCAAAGGAAGCAAGGCGCGTGGCCTTTCTCCTGCAGCACTGCAGGTGGGTGCCCATGGGCGATCTCGCTGTGTGTGCACTCCCTGCCAAGATCCTGTCCCTGGCGGGCAGCCCACGTGCACATCACTTAACTACGCCTGGGTTTTCTTCCCGCTCATGGTGAGGCGGGCCAACCCATCACACAGGGGTGGCAGACAGGACTTTCACCATGGAAGAGCCCTGGAAGCTGCCTCAGGGGTGGTAGTGGTCCCTGCTCCAAGGTGCCGACCCCTAAACCTGTGGCCAAGGAGCCCTGGTGGGTAAGCTCCTGCCTGCTAACCAAACAATCGGGAGTCTGGACGAACCGCTCCCGGTGGGGGAGAGGTGGGGTCTGCTTTGTGCAGAGAGCAGTCGGATCAGGACCACGGGGCTCCTGTGAGCGGTGGGTTCTGGATCGAGCTCGGGCTGCACAGCATACACAGGAGGCAGTGTCTGTGTAGAGCGGTCCTGAGGCGCTAATGCTCTTACCCTCGGAGGCACGACAGGGATAAGCAAGCAGGGACGGAGGAGAGCAGGCACCACTGCGCGAGAGCACCGAGCAACCAGGAAGGGGAGCTGCAGAAAGACGAGGCCCTTCCTGGAGACCTGACAGGGGAGGAGCGCCTTCCCCAGAGCCACCCCACTCCCAGCATCCCAGGGGACAAAAGATCCAGCTGTTCGGGGGCACTTCCGGTCCAGCAGTACAGCTAAGACACTACGGAACGATGCCGGGGAACGCTCCTTTCCACTCATGGGCAGTCAGAGCTGCGGGGACGCCCTCAGCCTCAGCCTCAGTGGAGTGGGTTGCTCTCCCCCACTCCCGTCCCCCACAGGAAGACTGGACTTCTCTGCTTTACCCACATGGCCTCTTCCAGGAGGCTGCCCAGCCCCAGCCCCAGCCCCACGCACACGCACCTTC
Organism: Nesogale talazaci; assembly: GCA_004026705.1. Classification (NCBI taxonomy): domain Eukaryota; kingdom Metazoa; phylum Chordata; class Mammalia; order Afrosoricida; family Tenrecidae; genus Nesogale; species Nesogale talazaci. The sequence goes on along the minus strand of PVJH01018374.1, from coordinate 17,391 downwards.
TTCTGAGGATATCCAGGTCACGACCTCCACCAGGGCCTCGGCCTCCTGACAGTCCGCTGGGTGCTGCGACTCCACCCAGGCCCTAAGCTTTCTGGGCAGGGAGCTCAGGAACTGCTCCAGCACCAGCAGCTCCAGGATCTGCTCCTTGGAGCGCACCTCGGGCCTCAGCCACTGCTGGCACAGCTTGCGGAGCTGGGCCAGGGCTGGCCGGGGGCCTGTTCCCACTTGGTAGCGGAATTGCCGGAAGCTCTGGCGAGCAGCCTCGGGGTCTGCTAAGTGCTCACTAAGCTGAGAAGCAGGCTCCCTGGGGAGCTCCGAGATTAGGCCCTCGCTCTCGGCATAGATGGCTCGAATCTGGGTCTGGGAGGAATGGGTCACCTCCTGGTGTAATGTGGGGACCTCAGGGCCCGATGACCCTGATGAACTGATGCCCAGCTGTCCAGCTGGCTCCTGGGGGAGCTCTGAGCTTAGGCTCCCCTCTTTGGTCGAGAGGGCTCGGGTCTGGGTGGTGCAGACACCGGTTACCTCCTGGCTCCGTGTGGGGACCTCAGGGTCCAGGGAACCTGGGGCAGGTAGGCCCAGCTGTCCTGCAGGCTCCCTGGGCAGCTCTGGGCGTGGGCCTACATCCTCGGAATAGAGGGCCTGGATCTGGGCGTTGCGGGAGCGGGCCACCTCCTGGTTCAGCGTGAGCACCTCTACGACCGTGATCCTCATCTGGGGACTCACATCCCTGTCCACCATGGGGTGGGCGTCCTGCTGAGGTTCCAGCTTAGCCGCAGAACACTCTGGAAGTCAAAAAGAGGAACAAGACAGATGGCCAGTCAACACAGCCAACCCATGGTGAGATACCACTTCACCCCCGCCCTGCCAGGTGGGAAGACGGCGCTAGGGCGCCCCCAGCTAATGTGGACTGCTAGCCAAAGGCTCCGTGGGAGGGAAACCCTGGACACCTGTTCCCATAAAGATGACAGTCCTGGAAAGTCTTCGGGGCAGGAGCTCACTTTATCATACGGGCTCCACAGCACTGACCCCCTACCACTCTCACGAGAGAAATTCGTCGGGCTATCCAGCAGAATCAATTCCAGGGCAGAGCGTTTGATTGGGGGTTTTCTCTAGATAAGAGGCTAAGTTTGAACTAGCCACCTTTTGTTTAGCAGCCACGTGCGCCACTGAGCAGCTTCACGGTTTCGATCTGCTCATCTTTCAGCGAGCAGCTCGGTGCGTTAAGGCTTCTCACCCCACAGCGGTGGGAGTCCTGGTGGCACACTGGTTACAGAGTGGGCTGCTGGCAGGGCGGTCGTTCTAAACCACCCGCCGCTCTGCAGAACAAAGACGAGGCTGTCCCCTCACACACCGTTCGTGCTGGAAGCTCATGGGGACTGGGCTACTGTTCTACAGGGCCACTGAGAGTTGATGCCAACTCCATGGCAGTGAGCTTGGAGCCGCTGCCAAGATGATCAGTAATACTGGATGGTTGGGTGTGGAGAAACCGGTACTCTCTGGTGGCTAGGGTTTGAAACACTGGCTGCTTGATTTAAGTAAAAAATAGTCGGGCTGAGCCCCGGTGGCGTAGTGGTTGTGCGCAGGACTGCGGCCCACTGGGACGGAGGTTCAATTCCAGCAGTGGGGCTGGGCCTCCTACTCCCACCACTGGAGAGCAGTGATGCCCCAAAATTAAAAAATTAAAAAAAAAAAAAAGTCACCGTTTGACCCAGCAGGGTGTGGGTCCTAGACATAAACCCCAGCGCACTGAAAAGAACAGCCACAAACAGGGTGTGAACATGCTCACGGCAGCACCACGCACGTCATCAGCAGTTCGAAACCACCTGCTGCTCCACAGGATTAAGACGGGGCTTTCGATTCCCACAGGGTTAGTCCAGAACCCACTGGGGGCAGAGCCAGCTGCCGTCCTATTTGGGTTACTTGAGTCAAAAGCGACTCGATGCGGTGTGTTTGGAATTTGGCTTCGTATGCACTATAGTGACAGAAGAAACAACCTAACTGTTCCCCAATGGAGACGGTTTTTTGAGTGACACATCCCCCTTGGGAGTCATGTCCAGCAGGAGAAAGAACGAAGTGTGAATATACTCTGCATCTCTGATGAACCTGGAAGGGAAGGCCACAGTGTGTAGGCTGCCATTTACCTGAAGGGTCAAGAGAGGACAAATCTGCAGAATGAGCGCCAGGAAAGGGGAGTGAGGGCGGCAGCATTGGGGTGTGACAGTTATGGGGGACAGGGTTCCTCTGCAGGGCGGTTCAAAGTGTTCTAGAGGCCAGCACACCCCCGACTATCATTTCTGAGGTTGCAAGGTGTTGACCTCGGGAGGGTTCCTGGGTTTCGACAGATGTGTGTGAGCCTGGCTGGGAGAAAGGCAACATGTCTTTTCTGAGCAGACCCCCGAAACCCTCAGGGAGGCTCCCCTCACTAGCCATTGCTGTAGGAGTGGGGCTTACTTATTCCAGGAGAGCTTTCTGATGGATACTTCTTGCCCTACCTCTCTCCAGCCTCTTACCACTGCCCTCTCCTGTATGTCCCTGGGGATATGGGAGCCTCACCCTCCTGAGACCCAGCTGGGGAACAGTGCACAGGGAAGCTTCAGGCTTAGAGGAAGCTTTTGTTGGCCTGGTCTCTTAACACCCCACTGCGTCTGTGAGCCTAAGTCTGATGTGACTGCTGCCCAGAGCTTGAATTGTAGCAGGGGACTAAGGGTGTGTTTGTTTGAGGTGAGTTTTTTTCCCCACCCACAGCTCACTACGCAAAAGAGAAGGTGAAGAGTGGGGAAGACTGTGCTGCTCAATTCTGGTTGGCATTCCCCCAGGTGTGAAATGGCGTGGCTGGAGATGGGGCAGCCCCTGTTGGGTTTGGTTGTAAGACAGACATGGAGGAAAAGCACAGCTGTCCCATTGAGTTGTCTGAGCAAAAAACTACTGTAAATAACTTCTGTTGTTGTCTTCTGTCAAATAAAGTTTGTTTTGTTTGTTAAAAAAATGTTCTAGAATTAGACAGCTATAACTGTGACTATACTAAAACTACTGAATTAGCCACAGAGTAAAAAATGAGGAATCTAAATGTAACTGTTGTAAGAAAAGACTAGAGGAAATGGCAGCCTAGCGTTTGAAAGAGACTTACCTTTGGAGTTCTACAGGGAAAACAACCTGCCCCTGCCTTCCAGGGGACCAAGCACAGGAATGTCTAGGAAAGGCAGCCTGAAGTCCTCGAGTGTGCACAACAGCACCTCAGGTTAACTGAACACTAAAATCCACCGCTACTGCGTCGATTCTGTCTCATTGTGACCCCATGTGGCACAACAGACCTGCTCACTGGGGTTTCCAGAACCTAAATCTTTACTAAAGCAGAAAAGCCTCATCTTTGTCCTGCGGAGAAGCTGGTGGACTTGAACTGCTGACATTGAAGTTAGTAGCCCAATTTGTAACCATGTATCAATTTGTAACCACTAGGGCTCCTAGCAGAACACAAGGGCAAGTGAAATGCAAAGAAAGAGGCAAAAAGCAATAGTAAACCAGAAAACTATCTAAAACCCCAGTAAACATGTTAATTTGAAACAATTAAACAGCGAAAGTGGCTAACTGTGTGATTGGCTGGCTTTGAAAACAACGTGAGGGTATGACCTCAAAGCACTATAGCAATGAGGGGACGACTGTTTTCACAGGGTCAATGCCCGTGTGTTGACAGCGTTTGTCAGAGATGCTGACAGAAAACACCAAATGCTGACGGTACACAAGAGCAATGGCCACAGCACACACACCCACAAAACTGTGACCCCGAAGCTTGATGCCAATCAACCCACGAATCTGAACCTCCACAGCCACCAGCTGAGAGCAGCCAGTGCTTGGGTCAGTGACACCCCCACGCCGACCCCACCTCCTGCCAAACACACACACACTTTTATTTGCTTTGCCTGTTTCCAGCTCAGGACAGTGTGGTTCTAGTCACTCCTGTAACCTGACTTCCATTTTGCCGAGTTCCCGCACACAACCACTAGTTTGCCTTCTCTTCCCACTCCCTGCGCCACACAAGGGACCTTGGCGGACCCCTTGCCGTACAAAATAGCCAGCTGGGTAAATAATTCATAGCACGACAGGGCTCGTGAGAACACAACCAATACCGTGACCGTGGCAATGACGCCGAGTAACGCGTGCGAGTGTAGTGTGGTGAGGTTTTTGTGACGTTAAGTGGAAAGCGGCTCAGGTCAGTAACGTACAACTAACGGCAGTTCCGTTTGAGACCGAAAAAGGAACGGTGAGCAAGCGCCTGCTGGGTTCCGGAGTCCGCACCCTTCCCGTCCCTGCGACACACCTGTCACCGTGAGCACTCGCTCAGAGTTGCATTCCAGAGAAAATGCTAACGCCGGGCCTTTGAGTTATCAGCGGGGCGCAGCCTTCCGGCCAGTACAACACTGGCCACGTCCCTCGTGCGCAGGAAAAGTCGGCTATGGCCTGTTTCCGGTCAGACCCGGAAGTGAAACCGTGGCGCGGGAGGGCGGCCGCACTACAACTCCCAGGAGGCCCCGCGAGCTTCCGGCGCCGCCACCTCGAGACAGGTCCGGAGCCCTAGCGCCAGCAACTGCCACCCTAGTTTCTCTCCCAAGCGGGGCTGCTTCTCGCCCCAGCTCCCCACGCACCTTCCCGACCCGCAGCCCGCACCCCCCGGCGCCCCGCGGGTTCGGGGGCCGGCCTTGCACCCGTCCTCCGGGCTCCCGCGCCGACTGGTTCCACAGACCCGGCGAGTGAGTCAGGTGGCGGCGGCCCCGGGCTAGACGTGCCCCGCGGAGCCTCAGGCAGCCCCAGCCGCTCCCGGCCGTCCAGCTGACTCGGACCCCCTGCGGCCGGCGGGCGGGCCGAGGCGCCCCGGGCTTCCCAGGCTTTCTCGGACCCGCAGCGGGACCTGGAGCTGGGCCGAGGGCGGGCCTCTCACTGCCCGGGCCTCGTCCTCTCCAATCGGTCGCGCGTTGCCGTCATAATGGAGCCCAGCTCCAGGCTATCAACACCGTGGTTAAAGGGCTCCGCGGGAAAGAAGACCGTGGGCGCTTGGCCCTCCGTGAGGGGCCTGCACCTGCTGCTGTGCCAGTCTGACTCACTTGTTAGAGGTTCCTCCCCCGCGACCCCCACCCCACCCCGCCAACCGCCCAACACACAAGCCCTGGATTGTTGCCATTCAAAAAAGATTTCAGCTGACCCTTCCGACGTCCGCTAACTTATATTCACCTTCATCTTGATCAATTTCCATTGTGGTTCCTAGGGGCCGCTGAGGCTATGCTAAAACTATCTCTTCATCCCATTTCCTACCAATTTCTTGAGAGCCCCTTCATATTCCACATTCTGGATTAGAAAGGTTGTTTGAATATCTTCTTTGGGTCGAAGTACTCAAGATTTGGAATTCTCCTGGAGGGGGAGTGGGAGGAGGAGGGGGCAGGTAGGTCCGAAAGTCCAGGGATAGGAAAATTCTCCAACGGCCCCCATAATCAGCAGTGCTGGCTGCGGAGCCATGGGAACACGGGATTCATGTCACATGAAACTGCTTCCCAGAGGCGCAGTGTTTAGCATGCCACTCAGGGGACTTAAAAAAAACCCCTCAAAATTCTTAATGTTACATGATGGCTTTTAAGATTTCTGCTTTCTTCCCTTGATTAACTGAAGAAATTTTACAGTAAAACCTTCAAGAGCCAAAGAGGTCAAGAGTCAAAATGAGGTCGGCAGTTCAAAATGACCTTAGGGAGAAAGATGAGACTGAGGTCAAAATGGAAGCTCAGATTCTTAGACAGCCATTCACCCACACAGGGATGACCCACCCCCCAGCGCCCCGCTGTTTTGTGTGTCTCAAGTTTTTTGCTTTTGGTCAGGTGCAGTCTTAACCATTTTTTTTATCAACCATTTTTCAATTGCTTGTTTTAGTACAAGGCAATCCCTGTGTTTCAAATTCACTGTATAAGTGTCATTCCCCCACCTGTCCTCACTGCATCATTACAATCCATTCCTCTTTTCCCCTCCCGTTCTAACTTACCTCTTCTTCCATTCTTGACCATGGGGCTTTGGAGCCGCCCCCAAGAATGTTGCTGAAACACACAGTGGAACTCCGCAGCCTGTGAGCATGCCGAGTCCATGCCTGGACATCAGGAATACGAAAGCTGGGCTACAGGTGTGCAGGGGCCTGGGGATAAGCTGTCCAGCTCTGCCCCCATGCCGCACATGGTTCTACAAAGCACCTACTGTGTCCCAGGCAGAAGCCCTGGTGGTAGAGTAGGTTACCTGTTGGGCTGCTAACTACGAGGTCAGCAGTTCAAAATGACCAGTCACTCTTAGGGAGAAAGATGAGACTGTGAAAACTGACAGGCTTGGAAACCAACTGGGGCAGTGCTGCCCTGCCCTATAGGGTCACTAAGTCAGGACTGACTGGGTGACCGTGGGCTCGCCTTGGTTTGGGTACCAGGCAACTCCGAGTCCATCAAATCATCACCACTCCCCAGCAGCTCTGCAGCAACCCAGCCCTGGGAAGTGCCAGTCCACTTTGAGGTCAAAATGGAAGCTCAGATTCTTAGACAGCCATTCACCCACACAGGGATGTGTATGAGGCACCAACTCTGGCTCCAAGGGAATTTGGCTAACTTACTCAAATTAACTGAGTCTCTGGGCAAGGGACTTCAACACTCTGAGCTATACACTGAGACACAAGGAGGGTGGGCACCAATCCTGTTTTTGCAAGACTTGCCCCCTCCGCTTGCCCCAATATTCAGGTGTGCCTCACCCAAGAGCCCTGTGCTTGCTGTCCCACCTGGGCAGCCTCTAACCTCTTCACCAGGTCCACCTCCCTCACCCCGCTCTCACAAGCTACCTCCTCAGAATAGTCTTCCAGGGGTTCCCTTCCTCTGCAGCTGTTGGCCACCTTGAAGGACCTGGCACCTGCGTACAGTCACCCCCTCTTTTGTCCACAGTGCTGCCCACTCAATGATGGACATGGTCCCACACAGTATCCACTATGGGCATGTGGCCCCGGTGGGTGGCCAGTGTAACTGAGGGATTGAGCAATTTCTTTTGATTTGGCTTTACTGAGCCACATGCCGCCATTGCAGCTGCTCTGGTTTAGATGTGGGTCCTGGGAGAGCCGCTTTGACCTGTCCTGTTCATCACTGTCGCCCAGCACCCACGCAGGCGCTCCACCACAGCAGGCACACACTCGTGCAGCCCACCGAAAGAACTTCATCAGGAGACAGACAGACTGGGGCTTTCTGAACCGTCTGTGTGGCTTTTCCTGTATTGTGCCAGAACTGACTCTACAATTTGTGTACCATTTGCAAATGACTGGGGAAGACTGATTACCCCTCAAGTCCTCATGTCTGGCAGCCCAGTTACTATTGGCGCCAGGTCAGACACTCACTTTGCGGGCCTCTCTGGAGGCCAGGAATTGCACATATTCAAATTGTGTTAAGTCCACGAAAGAGGACAATACTCTTGTTTATTCAAGTCTCCCCTGCCTCAGTACCTTAAAACTTTCTCCAAGCAGCAGGGCTCATTCCGTCGGATTCTGTTTTCAGGTACCACTGTTACAGACAGAACAGGGGCTCCTGCCTTACACCTGAAGACCCTGTGAGAACAAGCGTGGCAAACAGCTTCACCTTACAACCATGCCCTCGTGAAAACCCTGACACAGGCTTATACTGAAACACGCTGCCTCACAGCTGCAGCTGAGGTAAATGTGAAAGAAAACATACGTGAGACCCAGGGGCAGACTGAGTAACCGTTAGAAAGCTGCCGGACCATCTGCACAGAGAGGACCCTCCGCCCTTGGACAGTTCCCTTTGAAAACAAGAAGTCAAGCCTTCACAGGCTACTTCCTCTCCAGAGGGCACTTTATTTCATGCTTAAGTTGTGCTTCTTGTCTGGAGATGGAGTGGCCGTGTGCTTTAATGAACCTGGCCTACCTCTTTGCTGCTGCTGGGGATGAGTGGCTATCTCTGGACCCTGACAAACCACACGGGTCTGGAGCTCGCAAGTTCCCCAGTGGACGATAGCACAGCACTGACCTTCACACCACTAGCATCAGGCACAAGGTGCACCGGCAACACAAAAGACAGACACTAGTTGCTTACTGAAAGCCGGTCATTTCAACTTCGTGATTCTGCAACCTGCCCCATAGCGACTAGGGTAGAAAACCCTATGGGGCAGTTCTAGTCTGTGAAACATGCATCAGAACCGACTTGACGGCACATAACCTTGATGGCACTACTAAAAAAATACTGTTAATAAAACCTTCCTCTCTCTGTGCCTTAATATGTATGATGGATAAGGAAAAGCTATTAAATGTCTTTTTATTTATAATCAATCATCGAGTTGAACTCATCAAGTGTTCCAGAAAAGGAGACAGACAGACAAAAAAGGTGGCTGTTAGAAGTCACTAATAGTACATCTCAGTACTTTTCTGAATTTTGTTTTGGTAAGAAGGTTACTTATATTGTGCAGCAAGTTTTTTTTTTTTTTTTTTTTTTTGGCATCACTGCCTCTGATGGTCGTGGGCACCACCCAGTGCTGCTCCTGAGAGCTGCCACTGGATTTGAACCGCCAAGCCCGCGGGCCACAGTCCTGCACTCAACCACTTATGCCACCAGGGCTCAGCCCTATCAAGTTTTTTTAATATCACCTTCCCAACATGATTGCTGAAGACAGAACGGGTGCATAACCTAATGTGAAGTAATCTGATGGTGCCCTGCTATTAAAGGTCAAGTGGCCATCCAGCTCAGAAGCGGCAAAGCCCACGTGGAAGAAGCCCACCAGCCTGTGTGATCACGAGGTGTTGAAGGGATCAGGTATCAGGCATCAAAGAACAAAAAATCAAGTCATTGTGAGTGAGGGGTAGTGCAGATTAAGACTCATATGTAGGCAACTGGGCATCCCCTTACAGAAGGTTTGCGGTGAGGAAGCAAGCTAATCAGGGTGCAGTGTAGCAAAGATGAAACATGCAACTCTACTCTGTTTACTAAATACTCCCCCCCATCCCCCCACTATCATGATCGCAATTCTACCTTTGAAATCCAGTTAGAACAGGGGATGTACACGAGTACAGACAGGAACCAGAAACCTAGGGAATCCAGGACAGATGAGGTAAAATGTGTTTGACTCACAATGGACTTATGTATGGATTGTAATGAGTTGTATGAGTCCCCAATAAAATGATTTTTAAAAAAAAATTTATAGCGGTGTCTTAGTGGTTGTGCGCGGAACTGCGGCCCACTGAGATAGAGGTTCAATTCCAGCAGCAGCTCCACAGGAGCAACGGCTGGGCCTCTTACTCCCACCACCAGAGGGCAGTGATGCCCCCCCAAAAAACAAAAACAAAAAAAAGATATAGCATCTAGGGTCTTAAAGGCTTGAAGTTAAAAAAGAAGCTATCCAGTAGGGAAGCAACAAAGCCCAAATGGAAGAAGCACACCAGCCTGTGTGATCATGGGGTATCGACGGGATCAGGCATCAGGCACTAGAAGACCACAAACCCATCTGTAGATAACTGGACATCTCCTCACAGAAGTCACAAGGAAGGGACTAATTAGCCAGGGTGCAGTATAGCACAGACAAAACACATACCATTTCTGTAGTTCTTTAATACTTTCTCCCCCCAACTATCATGACCCCAGTTCTACTTTACAAATCCGGTTAGACCAAAGCATGTACACTGGTACAGATAAGAGCTCTCAACATACAGAATCCAGGACAGATAAACCCCTCAGGTGCAGTGCAGTACCGGGAGTAGTGATACCATGAGGGTAGCCGGAAGGTGAGGGGAGGAGGAAAAAGAGGGAACCAGTTATAATCATCAATGCATAACACCCTCCACCCCAGAGGGAAGAACAACAGAAACGTGGGTGGAGCCAGTAGGCTGTAAGATATGAGCATAATAATTCATAATTTATCAAGGGTTCAGGGCTGGGAGAAAGTGAAAAAGGAGGAGCTGATATCAAGAGTTCAAGTAGAAAGAAAATGTTTTGAAAATGATGGCAACATATGTACAAATGTGCTTGATACAATTGATGTATGGATTTTTATAAGAGCTATGAGGCCCCAATAAAGTGATTTACATTAACAAAAAGTTTTTAACGTTCCAATTAATTTTCAGTTACTGAGCCATGGAAACTTATAAAAGGAATTTGGGAAAATAGAAAAAATTCACTGCTAGGGCAGTACTGGGATGCAATTGGTTACTCTGTTTTAATTAGAATTCATTTTACTTTCCTGCTGGGACTGATTTTGGCAACTTCATGCTTTTCTAAAACCTGGGCCATTTTATTGTAAATCCTCTACTTAGCAAATGACTAGCAAACACCTAGGCTGTGACGGTGCTGGGTCTGGAATTGAGCGCAGCCTCAGGACCCAGCCAGGGTTGCTCCCAAACATAGTGAGGGCTTACAAACCCAACCTAGCAGCAAGTGCATCCTGATTCGGATACTGGTGACACAGAGATGCTCTTTGGGCTTTCTGAGGCTACTCCTCTTTGTGGGAGCAGACCGCCTCACCCTCCCACCCCGTGTGGCCCTGTCCGGGGCAAGCCTGTCTCTCCCCGTGGAACTGCTGGCGGTTTCCATTTGGATCTCGGCCCCGCGTACTCCCACAACAGCAGGACTCCTCTAGTCCCCCCTTTAAAAATCAATACAAAGTTCCAAAGGCACAGGGAACATCTAGCAACAAGTGTCACCCTCCCACCCCCTTTAAAAACCCTTACAGCTCGACATCCACCGTGAAACCCACTTGCACATACGTGGCCATCATCACTTTCCAACGTTTTCTTTCTGCGAGAGCCCTTGCTAGCAGTTCAGTTCTCCCCTCTATGCCCCATGAACTCTCGATAACTGGTAAGTTCATTTCAAGTCTTACACTGACCACCAGCTCCCTTCACCTGCTTTCCTATTGTCTGTCTCCCTGGAAGGACGTGTGTGCTATACAGCAATCACCCGCCTGGTATCGCTCCTCTCACTATGGGCCCCGAGGAGTTTCTCTGTCCGGGACTCCCTGTGCTGTGAGTTCTTATCTCTATCAGTGTACATGTTCTGTACCAGATTTGTAAAGTATACATGGGGTCATGACAGTGAGAGGGAGAAAGTATTAAAGAACTAGGAAAGCTGTGTTTCGTACAACTGCACCCTGACTGGCTGGTCTCTTCCTTGTGATTCTTCTGTGAGGAGATGTCCAATTGTTTGCAGATGGGCTTTGGGTCTCCACGCCCCACTCCCCCTCGTTTGAGTGATAGGATTCTTTGTGCTGGGTCTTTGATGCCTGATCCCTGATCCCGTCTACTCCTCATGATCACACAGACTGGTGTGCTTTTTCCATTCGGGCTTCTCAGCCAGATGGTCGTTTGTTTAGCTTCAAGCCTTTAAGACCCCAGATACTATATTTTTTGATAGCTAAGCATTCAGCTTCCCTCTATCACAACCTTCTAGTCTTCCAGAGAATGACCAATGACAAACATATTCATATGGGTTATATATGAATATACTTTTAAAACTATGTATCCTAAGAACTGTTTTGTAGTACACATAAAGATTTGTCCCATTCTTTTTAATAACTGTGCAAAGTAGTATAATTAAAACAATCTGTGACACTGAATGTCTACACAAATGTTTTATCTTTTTAAAAACTTATTAAGTCATTTATCTCTTTTAAATTAAAAAAATCATTTTATTGGGGGCTAAGTACTTTATCTTTTATAGATTTTTAACTAATAAGTTTTTGTGTTTGATCTACCTAGAAAATTGAACTCTTGGATTCTTTTTCCCAAATCCATTTCTGTTTACTCCTGTATGTGGCTTTAATCATCTTTCTTCTTTTCTTAGGATTTTTATGGGAACAATCCCCTCCCCCAAATTTCTCAGTCAAAATGTTAGGTTATTTGTTTTCACTTTTACACATTTAACAGCAAAAGCAATTACCCTTATGTGGGGAACAGACCATTATCTCCCAAGTTCTCCCCCCCAAATATATGCCTACCTTACACGTGGCACATGACTACACACTTGGAAGCCAACTGAAGGACACCAGGCGCTATCCCCAAGGGCTGTCAGCCATCTACAGCAATCAGACGTATATAGTCTGTCCCACCCCACCCCCCAAGGGCTATCAGCCATCTACAGCAATCAGACTGTGTATAGTCTGTCCCGCCCTAAGTAGGGTCCACTCCCATCTGATAAGGATAGTAGCAGACTACTTCCTTGTAGGAGACACAGGGGGTCGCACCCACCCAAGGATGATCAAGGTTAGGCTGCCACATTGGATCTAGGGTCCACCCTTCTGGTCACATGTGTATCCCTAGTCCCTCCCTTTGCTGTTACGCATACACCCCTAGCTCATCCCCTTCCTGCGATGTGTATACGGATCGTACATCCTTTTCCTGTGATGAGTGGGTACATGTAACCATGCACCCAAGCAGATTTAAACTCTGGTGAGCAATAAACTCCCTCTCTCTTGCCAGATCCCTCTGGATCCCAGCTTCCTGCCTGCACTGTGTGTGGACCTGGCTGTTGAGATCATGGTCGTCCAGAAAGTGAGCATGCTACCATGATATGTGTGACTCCATTATTTCTCTCCCTCATATTTTCTATGACTTTACTGTAATCTTTAATCATTGTTGTCCAATTGCACCTACCTGTGATGATGTGTTAAGGGTTGATTCCTTTCACATCCTTGGGTACCAGGATGGAAGCCCAAGAGTGTTTCACAGCAAGCATCCCAGATAAGGGGGCCAAGACTACATGGGTTCTACAGAGCAAATATTCAGAAAGTAGGAGACTTGACAGGTGTTTGTGAAAAAAAGGATTGCATAATTACCATCCTTTGCACCACTATGAGATTACTTTGTTCTAAGCTAAATTCAAAGGTAACAGGTTTGACAGTAACAAGAAGATTCTTGGCTCTAAACCGAGTATCCATGACTTACTTGTGTCCTCAAGAGCTTTTTGTGGCACTACTGCCAGACTTCTCTTACCATCTACCTTTTTTTCCTTTTTTTGTCTCAAAGACTAGATTTGTTTTCAAAGTCTCCTGTGCTATTGAAGTTTCTTCAGCCACTTCTTTAACTCAATCATATTCTGTGCTCTAAGTAACTATGCTTAACTATAATTGTACTTAGCAACTGAGGACGTACGTACAAGTAAAAGGAAGGCAGGCTATCTATTCTGGTCCACACGTCTTAATATTTTCCTAGACACTCAAGTCTGAAAATGGAACAAGTTGGAAATAATAGAATCTGTTTTTTTTTTTTTTGGGGGGGGGGCATCACTGCCCTCAGGTGGTGGGAATAGGAGGCCCAGCCTTTGCTCCGTGGAGCTGGAATCGAACCTCCATCCCAGTGGGCCGCAGTCCCACGCACAACCACTACGGCACCGGGGCTCAGCCCCCTAGAATCTGTTTTAATGTATGTACATACTTGAGATCAAAAGTTTCATGAAGGGGTGGCTTTCCTGTACAACTTCTGTGGTGTAAAAACAGGGTGAGGTTTTTCTCCCTAGTTTCATTTTTATTCTGCCCAATAAAGTGAATGCTAAGGCTGGTGGTTTGCATGAATGGATTACTTTTAGAAAGTCTGCTCCCATATGAGTTCTCTGATATGAACCCAATGAGGACTCCTACTGAAGAGTTCCCTACATTGCTAAACTCAGAGTTCCTTTCCAGGGGATTCAGTGACACCCAAAGCCATTCTGACACTCATCACAACTGCATGAAGTTGAGCAATAGAAGTACACACAATATCTTTACCACAGCAATCACATCTTACACTTCCAGTTCTCACATGCAAGTACCTGGTATAAGATCATCCCTGAGTTGTAATGTAACTGTTGTTATAATTTTCCTCCAGTATGAATTCTCTTATAGACTGCATCACCGATTAAAGTTTTTGCTACTATGACCATTCCCAGATGTATGTCCTGTATGAGTTCTCAGACAGAGAAAAACTCATGAAAAAAGACTTTGTTCATTCAGGGGTTCTGTACATTCGTTGTAAGGCTTCTCTTGTTAAATGGGCAGGGCTGAGCTGAAAGCACACTTCCTTGCACGAGCATCCTTAGCTTATTCTGTCTCACGCCTGGATGAATCATCTTTTGTATAAAACAAATACGGTCTATTGACTGCCCATTCTCCACATGGGTTCACTTTATATCCTCACACAAGAGTGGTATTCAGAAGAGAACAGCTCAGTATTCCTTGCAGTAAAATAAATGTACATAAATGATTTTTATTTTACTAATATTTACTTTTGTCATACGCATATTAGTAAGGCTTATCTCTTGGTTGATCAGTGAGTTGCAAAAGTTAAATGATCTGCAGGTTTTCCTATGATCGTGACCTTCATAAAAGTATTTTTCTTTTATTGCTTTCTTAATGATTAACTCTCGGTTATAACCCAAGAGAGAAACACGTGAATAGGTGCTGAGGAGTGGCTTAATTCCAAGATATCCCACAGTCTAGATAGCACCTTTCCTTTAGGATGAAGGCCATTTTCCTTTAGCATTTGTTCAGTGTTTTCTCTATTCAATAAAAGTGTCTATGTTGCTAGTCCTTTGCTACTGTGACAGGTTGGAAAGGTTTGTACCAATGCTAGCTTTGCCCTTCGGCTCACTAGTACCTGCACTGAAGAGCGCTCCAGCCACGGCGGTGTTGGAGAAAGCTGCTGACTGCCGTAGGCACTGCTGGTTCTCAGTAAAGCACGTAACTCTGATGATGACGCCTCGCAGGCCACAGGGGTATGTTTCTAGACATCCTTCTCGGCTCCAGAGACGAACATCAACTGGCTTTGCAGAGATGTGTGTAGCTATCTCTCATAATTGTTCACTCATGCTTTGTTAATGAAACATACACGTCACTAAAATTTTAAACTAGGTGGAAGCATTAAAACAATTAAGGTATTCTTGCAACTTCATGTTTTAAAAAAATTAAGGCAAAAATGTTACTTTTCCAAGACTCTCCACCAGTGGTTCTCAACCTTCCTGATGCCGCAACCCTTTAAAACAGTTCCTCATGTTGTGATGACCCCCTAATCATAAAATTATTTTCTGTAATTTTGATATTGTTATGAATTGGGTATTCTTGTGAAAGGGTCATTCAACCCCCCAAAGGAGTCGCCACTGGAGGTTGAGAACCGCTGCTCTAGCCTTCTATCCTTCAGAAATGCCTACCCTTTTCTAGAACTCATTTCACTGGAAAGCAACAATTTAGGAGTGAAATTTCTCATTCATTGTGTTGTTAAAGAGATATTAGCATATATAAGTATGTAATAAAAAACAAGCTATACAAAATATGAGGTTCCTTAATCCCTGCATTCGTTTATGACGTGGAAGACTTGATGGTTCCCTCTCTTTGGACCACAATGAGTCTACTTTCATGACCTCCACTTCTTATCCCACTGTCCCGGGCGAAACAACAGCCCTAGTCTGCTTCTGCTGTCCAGTCCCCACCCCCATGGGTCTTTCTTTTCAAGCATTTGGAGTGAGAGCAGAAAAGCCAAGTCACAGTCCTGACTCCAAACCTGGCCCCTACTTGCACCAATAATTAAGTTCCTTCAAAAGTTCAAGAATCCCGTGTGATCTGCACCACCCATGTTTCCAAATGGGATTCCAAGGCGATCGACTATGCACACCATTCCAAATGGGACTCCAATGCTGTCTGCTATGGCTCCCTTGCCAAATATAATTCCAGTGTTGTCTGCTGCACCCCCAGCTCTCCACCTCAGTTACCATATGTAGTCTGTTGGGTGACTTTCCATTTCTCAGATGTTCCAAGCCCATTTCCAAGCTCTTGGTCACCCCAAACCATGTCTCCATCTGGAAACTCTTTCTGCCACTTGTCCATGTCTAGAGACTTCTCTTCTTCTTTAAATAGGTTTAAATGTTACTTTTTCAGTGTCCCCTGATCATCTCCTTAGAGTAATTTCCCACTGCTCCCTCTCTGTACACTATACTTATTGCAACTTTTAGTTACTACTGTGTACCTTGCTTGTAAAAGGCCAGTATCTACCGGCTGCCATTTCTATGTAGGCAGGAATATTTGTATCACCAAACATCCTATGTTCAGTACACAGAAAGAAATGGTAAATGTATGTGAGATGAAAGCAAAGGATAAGGTAGGGGGAAGAACAGTACTGAAGGAACTTCTGTGAAGGCAGAGACAAGTCCAGTCTCCATTACCTCAAGCCTACCCTATGTAAAGCTTCCCCAGACACAGTCTCTGCATGGATACCTCAAAGCTCTGGGGCTAGCTTTCTCTTGAGAACTGCATCCTTAACTCAGTGCTCCCCAGACAGCGCGAATCAAGGAACAACTACATTCGGGGGGTGGACAAGCACAGCTTTGCTTGTACAGAAATGGGGCATGAGTTCTAGGAAGAGTGAGATACCAAAACGATTGGTCCACTCAAAGCCACAAAGACAGCAGGGCCTTTAGGAAACTCAATCTCAGGAGCAAAGGTTTTTTTGGGGCAGAAAGATGCTATCTTTGGGAAGAACATTGAAGCTGCGGCATAATTTAGTGAACCGTGCCAAGTCAGCAGACAGGTTCTCAGTTAAGGTTATGAAAAGAATGACTTGGAACAGGGGTAAGGAAAACAAAAAAGTGTTAATGTTGAATTGGTAAGCTGAAAGCCGGAGCAGTCAGAAACAAGATTCAAGAAGAGGGATTAGCAGCCACAGAGACTCCAATTCCTCGTGCTATGGCCAACAGAAAAATTGACAGAGATGAGGGCACCAGGTGTAGATTACAAGGCATACTCGGATACAAGTATTGACAACAACACATAAATACAATAAATCTGCCAGCTTACTTCAAAAATGCTGATGCACAAAAAAACTTGAAACAAGTCAACAAACTCAGAGGAACTCTTTATAACAGGGTGTTTACAGTGTCACTGTGCTAGCTATTAGCAAGGGAAGACCTGACCTTAGGATTGCCTGGGAAAGCTCGGAAGGGAGAAACCAGGACTATTACTGATTTTGATTTATGATGAAGGGGTAGGTGACTATTTCATCATTTGGGTAAAAATCTACTTGAACCAAATCCAGCATGATACACATCAAAACCAGAAACCTTCCTGAGCTCCAATACCCATTATCACCGTCAAGATTCAAGTTTACAAACACCAATATACTGAACTAAATGACAAAATTGCAAAAAGTTTTTCTTTTAAAAAGAGTACACTTTTTCCTTTTTAGAGTGGAACTTCAAAAAGTGTGGGGAAAAACATTAAGATAAACTTTTTTCTCATGAGTTTTATGAAGTCCGCACTTAATTGTTGGTGAAAAATGACATCGTGCTGGGAAAATTCTCGACCCACATCAATGAGAGTTTAAGAATGATGCTGGGACAGCCCAATAGAGCACTAAGAAGTAATCACCACAAAATG
>PVJH01018373.1:22109-45475 GCA_004026705.1 Nesogale talazaci | reverse complement strand
GGGGGGGGGGGGGGGGGGGGAGATAAGATTTTTTCACAATTATAACTCCCTCCAAATAGGAAGCAAATATTCGTGACCATCTGCCAGCCTGTGGTGGGAGATCAGAAGCTTAGTTCCTCTCCCTAAAGTTTTTCGTTCTCCAGGGACCCTTTCTCTCACAAAAGTTAGGGCTGACTCCTGCTGTTAGGACAATGGTTCGCTTCGCTGGAAAGCTTTAGGTAAATCGTGTCTCCAGCCCCAGGGCAATCAAGATTAGGCCAGGACCATTATGAATCTTAGTTGGGCCCATCTCGTCACCCTGATGCCCCCCTTTCCTATAACGTGGACCTATAGCACAACCCTTTCCTGTGCTGTGTGTCCTTACCTGTAAGCAGGGGCTTTGCATGTCTCCAAAAGATACATAAGGCTTGGTCAGAATAAAGCAGCTCTCTCCATTCCCCAACTCCTCTCCCTCTCCTCCCTGTTCCCTTTCCCCATGTCCTCTCCTCGCCCCTCATTCTCTCTCTCCACGGGGCTGAGGTGAGCATACGAGCATGAAATGTGTCTGACTCCATTATTTCTGTCTCATGCTCTCCATGACTTTACCATAGTAATCTTCGCCGGACAATCGCACCTACCGAACCTGCTGGCTCCTCTGACATTTTCCCGTGTTAATCACGTGGTTCTGGTGGGGCTAGAATCATGTGATCCTATTTCGACTCATACCCACAGCCCCACCACAAAGGTAGGGACCTGACCCATCGGAAGCACTGTCCTGGAGTTAAAAAAAAAAAAAAGAAACTGATAGATGTTGGCCTCTTGGACAAACTGAGAGATGAAGGCAGGTATACTGGAGGTAATTTCCTGACCTGTAAAGGAATCTTGGCCTGAAAAAAATGAAGCAATCGGTATGGAGGCATCCCCTGAGTGACAAGTTCTAATTTTCCATATTGCCAGTTACACCCTAGTCCATCACCTAGTACTCTCCCCCTGCCCCTTTGCCCAAATCAGTCTGAATTTAATTTCATTTTAGCAGATGAGGCCCAGTATCCAGGATGTCTGTGATGGTCTCCTGACTGGTCCTCTTCCCTGCCTCCATCTGCTCTAATTCATTCCTTACCCCAAAGAGTGAGCTTGTCAAACTTTACACCCTGCTGCTGCTGCTGCTGCTGCTGAAGAATACAGGCTGGGCCAGACTCACAACTCCACCCCTTATTACCTGTGTTTCTTTGGAAAAGTTATGTAACCTCCTAATGTCGAGGTTTGTAAATCACTAAGAGATCGATAATGGCACCTCAAAAGGTCACTGTGAGGTTCAAAGAAGAAAGCTCACTTAATGTACCTAATAAGCACTGGCTTCTTAGCTCATCGCTGTCTCAGATCACGTCACCACCCTGCCTACTACATCTCTGACCTAGTTTCATGCTAGGCATTAGTGACTCACCAGCTCAGTGGTTCTTGCTGGAATGGCCTGGAGGCAGCTGAGCCTGAGGGCAAAGCTTCCACATGCTGTTCCCTCTTCTGGAATGTTCCATTTACCCTTCCTCTCTTGACTTGGCTACCTCCTCATTCATAGCTCAGATGTCAGTTGCTTCAAAATTAGGGACTAAATATGTCCTTCATAGAACCAGCTATACGGCCATCTCAAGGCAGCTAGGGCAGGTAGAAGAGGCCTTCTTCACACGCTGCCTTCATTCTGATTATATTCACAGGGTTTGATGGATAGGTGCCTGTGTTAGACTCCCTGTTAAATAGTTTTCATATCACTCTTGCATAGAATTTGCTTTTTTTTTTGAGGCCTTCAGTCTTGCAAGCTAATCAGATCACACGTGCGTGCAGTTCTTCTATGAGATGTCAGAAATTATGCAATTCATCAGGAGCTTCAGACTGCCCCAGGGGGAGGGAGCACCTGAGCTTACCTGGCCGATGGAAGACCTCAGGATTCGTGTGTAGCAGACGCACGTACCCCTTAGGTCACAACAGGTCAAGACCAAACTCCACCTAGAGAGGAGAATTTGCTTTTTTCTTTAAAAGCAATGATTATAATCAATTTGAAGTCATATGTATAATATGTATTTTATTTTTTAGAATTTTATTAGGGGCTCATCTCATCACAATCCACACATCCATCCATTGTGTCAAGTGCGTTTGTACATATTGCCATCATCATTTGCAAAACATTTTCTTTCTACTTGAGCTTTTCATATCAGCTCCTCGTTTCCCCCCACCTTCATATATGCATTTCCACATGTATATTTCTTTTTTTTGTATATTTCTTATAAAATCAAACCAAACTGACTCATCAAATTGATGCTGATTTGGCAAACCGACATGCCCTTACAGAAGAGTGGGGGAGGAGACCAGCCAGTTGGGCTACAGTGTAGCAATGATGAAATATGCAACTTTCAGGGCTGAGCCCCAGTGGCGTAGTGGTTGTGTGCGTGGGACTGCGGCCCACTGGGATGGAAGTCCAATTCCAGCTCCCAGGAGCAAAGGCTGGGTCTCCTACTCCCACCACGTGAGGGCAGTGATGCCTATAAAAAAAAAAATGCAACTTTCCTTTAGTTCTTTTTTTGTTTTGTTTTGTTTTGTTTTGTTTTTGGGCATTGCTGCTACCCTCCTTGCAACCCCTCTGTAAGGGGATGTTGCTTCACCTATTGATGGGCTTTGGGTCCCCAATCTGAACGCCCCCTCATTTATAATATAATTTTTAGTTCGGGCTGAGCAGCGGTGGCATAAGTGGTTGAGTGCAGGACTGCAGCCTGCGGGCTTGGCAGTTCAAATCCAGAGGCGGCTCTCAGGAGCAGCACTGGTTAGCGCCCACGACCACCAGAGGCAGTGATGCCCACACACCCACACAAAAAGAAACTGAAAAAAAAAAAATATATATATATATATATATATATATATAATTTTTAGTTCTTTGTTGCCTGATATCTGTTCCCTTCGACACTTCATGGTCACACAGTCTGGTGTGCTTCTTCCATGTGGGCTTTGTTGTTTTTTTGTGTGTGTGTGTGGCATCACTGCCCTGGTGGGAGTAGGAAGCCCAGTCTTGTTTCTGGAGAGCTGCCGCTAGATTTGAACCATCAACCCTGTGGGCCGCAATCCCGCACACAACCCCTATACCACCAGGGCTCAGCCCTGGCTTTGTTGTTTTTAAGCTAGATGGCTGCTTGTTTACTTTCAAATCTTTAAGGCCCCAGATGTTATATATTTTGTTTGTTTGTTTTGGGGGGGCAGCACTGCGCTCTGGTGGTGGGAGTAGGAGGCCCAGCCTTGCTGCTGGATTTGAACCTCCAACCCATGGGTTGCAGTCCCGCGCACAACCACTCTGCCACCAGGGCTCAGCCCTTGTTATATCTTTTTTTTTTTTTGTGGGCATCACGGCCTCTGGTGGTCATGGGCGCTACCCAGCCGCCGCTGGATTTGAACCGCCAAGCCCGCAGGCTGCAGTTCCGCATTCAACCACTTACGCCACCAGGGCTCAGCCCCATTATATCTTTTAATAGTCAGGCACCATCAGCTTTCTTCACCACTTTTGCTTAAGCACACATTTGTCTTCAGTGATCATGTGTCAGGAAGGTGAGCATCATGGAATGCCAAGTTGATAGATCTAAGTGTTCTTGCATTGAGGAAGTATGTGAGTGGAAGTTCAATGCCCATCTGCTGTGCTAATACTAACTCTATAAGTATATGCATGTAGATATAGCTCCCCATCATACATAAATATATTCACCTATGTACAAGCCTGTATAAATGCCCGTTACATTCCAGTTCTTTCCTCTATTTTCTTTTACTTTACTTTTGTCCCATTATCATGCTCAGTCTCCATTTGGGTTTCAGTAATTTCTTTGTTTTTTGGGGAGGGCATCACTGCCCTTGGTGGGAGTGGGAGGCCCAACCTTGCTCCTGGAGATATGCTGCTAGACTTGAACCGCCAACCCTGTGAGCTGCAGTCCTATACACAACCACTATGCCACCAGGGCCCAGGTTTCAGTAATTTCTGTCTGGTGCATTACTCTTGATCAATCCCTATCAGGCATTTCACACCCACCTTGTCACTGATTTTGAATCACTTGTTCCCTATTTCCTCTAGTTCTTTTTTTTTTGGGGGGGGCATCACTGCCCTCAGGTGATGGGAGTAGGAGCCCCAGCCTTTGCCCCTGTGAGCTGGAATTGAACCTCCATCCCAGTGGGCCGCAGTCCCACGCACAACCACTACGCCACCGGGGCTCAGCCCTTCCTCTAGTTCTTTTTTTTTTTTGGGGGGGGGGGCATCACTGCTCTCGGTGGTGGGAGTAGGAGGCCCAGCCCCACTGCTGGAATTGAACCTCCGTCCCAGTGGGCCGCAGTCCTTCCTCTAGTTCTTAAATGCTTCCTTTCTTCCACTATCATGATCTGAATTCTACCTTACAAATCTGATTAGACCAGAAGATTTACACTGTACAGAAAGAAACTGGAAACATGGGGAATCCAGGACAGATAATCCCTTTAGGATCAGTGGTGAGAGAGGCAATACTGGATAATGGGATGGTGGAGTAGAAAGGGGGAACCGATTACAAAGATCTACATATAACCTCCTCTCTGAGGTACAAACAGCAGGGGAAGTGGGTGAAGGGAGACATCGGACAGTGTACAATATAACAAAATAATAACAATTTAGAAATGATCAAGGGTCCATAAGGGAGGGGCGGTGGGGAGGGAGTGGAAAGAGGAGGAGCTAATACCAATTGCTTAAGTAGAAAGAAAAAGTTTTGAGAACAATGGCGGCAACAAATGGACAAATGTGTTTTGCATACAATGGTTGTATGTACAGATTGTGATAAGAATTGTATGAGCCCCCGATAAAATGATTTTTTAATTAAATCATTTTCTTGAAGGCTCAAACATCGCTTTTCACAATACATAAATAAACATACTGTGCCAGGCACTCTCACATGTCTGCTGCTATTATCGTTCTCCAATCGTCCGCCTTTTCCCTCGAGCCCCTAGTATCGGCTTTCCCATCCCTTCCCCTCTTCCCCTGCTCTCTCTTTCCCACCAACCCTCAATACTTTATACATTGTTATTGTTCTGTCATATCTTACACTGCCCGACCTCTCCCCCGACCCACTCCCCCGATGCCCATCCTTCAAATAGGAGCCTATGTGTATATCCTTGCAGTTGGTTCTGTCTCTCCACCCCACCCTCTCTCTACCCTAAAATGATTTTTTTTTAAAGTTGATGCTGGATGAGTCCAGGTGGCGCAGTGGTTGTGTGTGAGACTGCAGCCCTCAGGGTTGACAGTTCAAATCCAGCAGCAGCTCTCCAGGAGAAAGACTGGGCTTCCTATTCCCACCAGGGCAGTGATGCCACAAAACAAACAAAAACAAATCAAAAAACCCTAACAAAACAAACAAACAAAGTTGAAGCTGACTCATAGTGAACAGGCTATACCTACCCCTGTGAGTTTTTGAAAGTGTAACCGTTATCGGAGTAGCAAGCCTCACTTTCTCCCTTGGTGCTTCTGGTGGTTTCCAACTGCTGGCCTTACCCGACACATCACCACTCTTCAGCCAGCTCCTATGTTTCATGTAGATGTGTAGCAATGGTATTGCTACTAGGGTTCCAGATTCATATAAGCTTGCACCTACATGAAACAAAATGTGCTTAAATGTGTGTCTGTGATCCACGGACGGCTGCAGACGAGTTCTCTCTCAGTATTGCACTTGTCTTTGGGGCCAAGCAAAACCGTGTTTCCCACCAGGATCATTCTGAGCCAGTTCAAGGCAGAGAGGTGAGCCCAGATGCTTATGCAATGAGTTAGTTAATGTGTCCCTTCAAGCCATAATCTTTGCTCCTCTCACCAAATGAGTTTTCCCTGATGGCTCTGGGTAGTAAATAAGGCGGCTGTGAATGACTGTCGTTCTACTGGATACAAATCCATCATCTCAGAAGCAGGCAGGAGGACTGCACTACCAACAAGAGAGAAGAGTCAGAAGTGGCACGTGTTCTTTAGACTCTGACATCCCTCTTCGTGGACCCGCCTTGATCTGGGAGCCAGCTGTGACACGTGAGGAGCAGCAGAGGGGCAGTGGTGGTAGAAGGCAGCCTCAGAACCAGGAGCCAGAGCATAATCAGAACGGTGGCCAAAAAAGAAGACCAATCACGATGATCAGACGAAATCGGGTGCGTTCAGGGTGGTACGGCCGTGACGATGGTCTACACATACAGCCCCTTCCCAGGGGGATGGACAACAGAAAAGTGGGTGAAGGGGGATGTTGGACAGTGTAAGATATGACAAAATAATAATCATTTATAAACTCTCAAGGGTTCATGAGGAGGGGGGAGCGGGGAGTGAGAGGGGAAATGAGGAGCTGATACTAAGGGCTCAAACAGAAGGCAAATGTTTTGAGAATGATGATGGCGGGCTGAGCCCCGGTGGCGTAGTGATTGTGTACAGGACTGTGGCCCACTGGGACGGAGGTTCAATCCCAGCAGTGGGGCTGGGCCTCCTACTCCTACCACCAGAGGGCAGTGATGCCCCCCCCCAAAAAAAAATGATGATGGCAACAAATGTGCAAATGTGCTTGACTCAATGGATATATGTATGGACTGTGATAGGAGCTGTAAGAGCCCCCAATAAGATGTTTTTTTTTTGGGGGGGGGTGAGTATCACTGCCCTCTGATGGGAGTGGGAGGCTCAGCCTTGTTCCTGGAGAGCTGTTGCTGGAGTTGAACTGCCAACCCAGTGGGCCACAGTCCTGCACTCAACCACTATGCTACCAGGGCTCAGCCCAAGATGGTTAAAAATATATAAAAATTAAAAAATAAGGGGCTGAGCCCCGGTGGCGAAGTGGTTGTGTGCGGGACTGCGGCCCACAGGGTTGGAGGTTCGAATCCAGCAACAAAGCTGGGCCTTCTACTCCCACCACCAGAGGGCTGTGATGCCCCCAAAACAAAACAGGATGAGGGGCTGAGCCCTGGTGGTGTAGTGGTTGTGGGCAGGACTGTGGCCCACTGGGTTTGAGGTTCAAATGCAGCAGCAAGGCTGGACCTCCTACTTCCACCACCAGAGGGTAGTGACACCCCCCCCAAAAAAAATAAAAATAAATAAAATAAAAACCAAAATGTCAGCTGAAAAAAGAAAGAAAACAATGACAGCAACATATGTACAAATGTTGACACAACGGATGGATGTCGATTGTGATAAGAGATGTGTAAGGGGCTGAGCCCTAGTGGCGTAAGTGGTTGAGTGCAGGACTGAGGCCCGGGCTTTGTGTTTCAAATCCAGTGGCGGCTCTCAGAAGCAGGACTGCGTAGCTCCCACAACCACCAGAGGGCAGTGATGCCTCAACAAACAAACAAACAAACAAACAAAAAGATGTGAGTTCCCCAATAAAATGATTTAAAGAACAAAAGAGGGAAAAAATGATAGAAAGAAAGAAAGGTGGACTTCTCATTCTACTGAGCAAACTTAATGCTTTTAGGTAAGAAGCCGACTTGTAGAGTGGAGTGCCTTAATTGGGGGAGCTAGGTTTGCTGACCACAAAGCTGGAGCTGGGTGCCATCAGCCGAGGTTTATGGTATATTGCCATGTCTTTTGGGCATTGACCAGCAGCCCTAGAAGGGCTCTGTGACATGGGCTGATTGGACACCTGTATTCTGGGCATGTCTCACCTGAACTGTAACCTGTTTGCTTCCATAATGAACCCCATAATTGTGAGGATCTCTTGTGAGTTTTGTATGGTCAATGCAATGAATTACTGAACAGAGCCACAGAAGTAGAATGCAGTGGGAGGGACTGTTGGCTTCAGAGTAGGGTCAAGGGGATGGAGGGTAGACACATGTCTGACCTCAGCCTCAAAGAAATCTTCCCTGGGAGATCTTGATAGAGTTTAATTTTCCTTCCCTCTTGCATAGCTGGAGCAGGGCAGATGCCACCCTGACATCATTTTTTTTTTTTTGCAACTACCTATTATTTTTATTCTAAAAGGGTAATCTTGATACATTTTCTTGAAGCACATGGGACAGTCATGAAGGCTTATGATGAAGTTTTAGGAAAATGAAAACTACACTAGTGAGAAAAGGGTCAGGAGAATTGTGCCAAGGAATTTTTTTTCCCTTCATGATAATATATCTGTTCACTCTTTGAGGACAGCAAGACCTGTTCTACAAGCATTTTGTTGGGATGGGTTGGAAAGAAAGAGGAATGGAAATGGGAGAGGGAGGAAGTAGAATACTTTTTTTTAGTTTTTTATTTAGTTTTTTAGGCATCACTGCCCTCTGGTGGTGGGAGTAGGAGGCCCAACCCTTGCTCCTGTGAGCTGGAATTGAACCTCCATCCCAGTGCGCCGCAGTCCCACGCACAAAGACAAAACTGATGATCTTCTCTTTAAGCCTTCACCCAATTCACAATAAAATCCCCTTACAATGGGGTTACAAGGAAGAGATTAGCCAGTCAGGGTGCAGTATAGCACTGATGAAACATGTAACTTTCCTCTAGTTCTTTAATCCTTCCTTCCCCCCACTATCATGACCTCAATTCTACCTTACAAATCTGACTAGACCAAAGCACATACACAGGTATAGATAAGAGCTTGAAACACAGGCAATCCTGGACAGATAAACCCCTCAGGAGTAGCGCTTACAGGAGGATAGGTTGAGGGTGGGGGGAGTCTCGTGAGCGTGTGATCAATGACTACTTAACACTCTTAGGCATTTTCAGATTCTTGGTTTATTCACTTTTAAAGCACACCAAACAGTACAACACACTTCCAATTTACATAAGTATTGACTATGGGGTAAACACTACATCTGTAAAACTCATTATCACACCATCAATCATTATTCCTTAGTCCTGTTACGCATTGCCTTCCTTGGTGTACTCACCCAGGTAGAGTTGGAGCAAGAGAGGAGAGGCTGTCTTCTCCTTGGTTCCTAGCTGAGTTCAGTCTCTCTACCTGGTCTTTTTTTTTTTTTTTTTATCTACCTGGTCTTTTATAGCCGTCTTGCTGGTTCCTTGATGTCATTTGGGAAATTCTGCTGCACAGGACTTGAGTCCCTTGAGGATGTTAAAATTGCTGTTTATAAATGGAAGAGCACAGAATTTTTTATAGGGAAGGGTTAGAGAGAAGAAAACACTGCCTTCAAAAATTCATAGACCTACATGTAGGTTATTTCAAGAAACAATAGCTTGACATGTTGATATATTTTTTTGTTTTTTTTGGGGGGGGGCATCACTGCCTTGGTGGTGGGAGTAGGAGGCCCAGCCTTTGCCCCTGTGAGCTGGAATTGAACCTCCGTCCCAGTGGGCCTCAGTTCGCGCACAACCACTATGCCACCGGGGCTCAGGCCCATTTTGATATTTTTAAGAAAGGTTGTGACTTTGTAACCAATAAGTGTATACATATTTTTTACTTACTCCCATATATTTTGTAGCCAATATATGTATCTTTTACTTACACTCCTAAAAATTTATAGAGTGAGCACTCACAGAAGCAAGGGCAATTTTCTCTAGCCTATATTTCACAGATAAATGTTTTGTTCACCATGGGAGACCCAATATCTAATAGGTGTCACATATTTAGCATGAATTAATATCTGTTGAAGATATGAAATCTCGGCTCCCAAACCTGGGAAGATTAGATTGGAGGTAAGGGGACCAGACTGTTATCCTAAGATTGGGATTAGGCTCTTAGGGCCAGGGATGGTGTGGAGTGGCTTGGTAAGAGAAGATGGGTCATGGTGCTGTTCCCGTCTCCTCGTGTGCATCCTTTGACTCATCTCTCAGCTGAGTTTTGCTTTCCCCACAAGGCTGACTCTGTGGCTTCTCCCCATACAGGAGAACCTGCACTCCATCCACTGGAAGCTTGCCATTGAGATGCCAAGGCCTGAGCCCTGGCATAGTGGTTGCGCGTGGGACTGCGGCCCACTAGGATGGAGGTTCGATTCCAGCTCCCAAGAGCAAAGGCTGATGCCCCCAGAACAAAAGAAAACAAAAAAGAAACTACCTCTTAAAGTGACCAGACTTTAAGTGGGACACCATTGACCGGGGGTAGAGGATGGTGGTGACTCGATTAAAAATTTGGTCTATATGGAGCAACAAATTTTTTCATAGAACTCAAAAATAGCATTGTAATATATGTAATTTTAAAACGCCGCGGGATGTTGTTAAATTGTTAAAAAGCGGGACGTCTGGCCACTTTATGAGGGGGCTAGTCCCGGGGGAGAAATGTTCACATGGCGTGCTTCCCCCGAAGTCTTCGCCTCTACTTCCTCGCTCCTGCATCACGTAGCTAAATAACCTGGGAAGCGGGGATGGCGTGTAAGCGAGCACAAGCCAAGTATGCGCTGGGGGTCCAACACTCAGCGACCCTCCAGGTCAGGGTAGCAATGGCCCCCCGAGTTTGAATATGTTATATATAAGATATATTCGTTGAAATGAGGGGCTGTAAAGCTGCGATGGTCCAAGCGCTTACATCTAGAACGCTTCGTGGCCAAGAGGAGGAGGAGGCCCCCTGACTAATGGGGCCAAGTTTAGTCTCTGAGTCCCAAAAGGCAGAACCGGCAGAACCATCAAGGGCATTCTTCCTCCTCCCACAACTGCGTCCCCTCTGGGCGCGCAAGTGAGCGCCCAAACGGTCCCTCCATGAGGTCACTGCTTAGTCACGTGCTCGGGCCCGCGGGAGCGCCACATCGCCGGCCACCGCGCTCCACCCCGCCGTGCCCACGTGACCCGGCCTAGTTTCTACCGGCGGGGCCCAACGCCTCGCAGGGGAAGCCCCGCCCCACGCTGCGCGCTCGGCTCGCGAAGCCCCGCCCCTTATCCGGCCCGGCGAGAGAGTGGCCCGCGGCCCCACGTGCTTCTTCCTGCCCAATGGGAACAATCGCCTCGGAGAGGCGAGGCGGGGAGGAAAGGGACGAATTGTGACGTATAGAAGGGGGCGGGGCCTGCAACGTCAGACTTAACGAGGGGACGCAACCTGGGCAGGCCGGAGCCGCTGCCGTCGCCATGACCCGTGAGCACCGAGACCCCCTCCTCTTGTCCTTTCCTCCCTGTCTACCCTGCACACGGCTGCCTAAGGGTCGGCAGTGACCTCCTCGCAGCTTCCCTGCCGGGACCTTTCTCGAGCGTTCTTTAGTGACCCTCACACTTGGAGCCCGGAAATCGGGACTTTTCGCCCATAGACACGGCTCGAGAGCCCCCCTCTTCCCCCCCACCGTCAGGCAAACACCCTCCGCAGCCGTCTGCAGTGTGGGGAGAAGCCTTGCGCCCTGTGCCAGACCCAGAGCCTCCTACTTCAGACAGCCCCTCCCCCCACAGAGACCCAGCCCTGTCCGTGCACCACCACCTGTCCGGGTCCCCGTGCCGCCCCGAAACCCTACACCCCTCCGGCAGGCTCCTTGGGACAGTCTCCCTTCACTCGCCCCCCCCCCCCCCCCCCCCCCCCCCCCCCCCCCCCCCCAGCCTGACCTGTCCCGTTGCAGCTCCACTCCTTCCCTCCCCTAACCCTCCTGTCAGCAGCCTGGACCCCGCGAGGGGCGGGTGTGGGTCCCAGAGGAAGTGCCGGGGACCCTGGGGAGGGGAGGAGAGTCGCTAGTGGGTGGCCCGAGCGGCCGCGGCCAAGCCTCACCTTTTACCTCTTTCTTTTAGGCGGTAACCAACGCGAGCTTGCCCGCCAGAAGAATATGAAAAAACAGAGCGACTCGGTTAAGGGAAAGCGCCGAGATGACGGGCTTTCTGCTGCTGCCCGCAAGCAGAGGTAGCCCCAGGGAGGGGAGGGGCGGGCACTTGGGGTGCAACCGGGGTTAGGTTAAGGGTTGTGCCTGGAGAGACAGAGAGAGAGGGACCTCAGGGCTCAAGCCTGGCCCTGTCATGAGGGGCAGAATGCATTGCTTTCATCAGAGTTTTATTTCCTCCCTCCCCTCCAAATTGTTAGCTCACAGTCTTACAGGAAGAGACGGGGGCGTGTGCCTGCTCCCAGTCTGGTTTCCTAGTGCCCCCGGAGCAAGGGCCAGGGCAGGGAGCTTCCCATTTCAAAGCCAGCCCTGGTTAGGAGAGCCCCGAATTTTTTGCTCCTTGCTATTCTTTGTTTCACCCCCCCTTCTCCTAGCCCTCTCACTGGCGTCCCTGGGTGTGGTACTCAGCACAGAGGAGACAGCATAAACCTTGGGCCTCTGAGGCCAGACTTCTGACCCTTGGGCCATAGCCAGATGGAGACTGGCTGCCTTTTGAGCTTCAGCGCCCTTCCTCTTGTTCTCCTAGGGTGGGAATACAGCAGCCACATGCTGAATTTTGTCCCATCCACTTCCATCTTATCCTTTGTGCCCTCCATCCCCCTGCATCTTGTCCTTTTTGCCCTCTGGTACCTCCCAGTGCCCCATCATCTCTACCCCCAGGGACTCGGAGATCATGCAGCAGAAGCAGAAAAAGGCAAACGAGAAGAAGGAGGAACCCAAGTAGCTTTGTGGCTTCGTGTCCAACCCTCTTGCCCTCCGCCTGTGTGCCTGGAGCCAGCCCTACCACGCTCGCGTTCCTCCTGTAGTGCTCACAGGTCCCAGCACCGATGGCATTCCCTTTGCCCTGAGTCTGCAGCGGGTCCCTGTTGTGCTTCCTTTCCCTCAGGTGGCCCCTCTCCCCCTGGGCCACACCTGGGGGGGGGAGGGGGTTACCCCTTCCCAGTGTTTTTTATTCCTGTGGGGCTCACCCCAAAGTATTAAACGTAGCTTTGTAATTCCTTGAGCGCCTGGTTTGACTGGGGTTTGGGGGGGATGGGGATGGAGGAATGGCTGTCCTTTCCCACCATAAGGGGAGATAACTTTAGACTCCTAAAAGGTTGTGGGTGTGTAGACTGATAATGAAACATCACCGAAGGAAAGAACTTTTTATTATACTTTGACAACCAGATAAGTGCTGTGGGGATGTAGTAGAGGAATCTTCTAGTAACTTCCGTGATTTTGTGCCACCCCCTCTTCTCCCAACTTGGAGACCATCTTAAGGATGGAATTGAGAGCCTGAGTGGGAAGGTTCTAGGACCTAAGTTTATACCCCTCTTTCTCATTCTTCCTCAGTCTGTCTGCCTGCTTGAAAGTTGGCCCCAAATCCTGCTGCTCTCAAGTCTCCACATTCTCTTCGGCTCTGTCATTTCTCATGGAATTCATAGTTTTCATAGTATTTCTCTCCTTGACCTTCTTACCTGGATGAAAACCTGGGGTAAGCCCTGTGTTCCTTTCATCCAATGTCCTGGTTTTGTGGTTCTGGGCATCTTACATTCCTGGCCCAGGATTAAACTGCTTATTTTCTTTTTAGCGCTAAGGACAGAGCCAAGTCTTTAGTTCCTGTTTGTGCCCACTCCCCCTCCTCCCTGGGCCCCCCAGCTCAAGAACCAGGTGACAGCGGGTTCCACTTTCTGCTGGGATCAGTACGAGTGCCTGGGTTGCTGACTTGGGAAGTAAACTCTTGAGCTGGGATGAAGATATCACGAGAGCATCACCGAGTCGGACACTCTGCCAGGGCATTAGAACTCACAGGACTACACCTTGCAATGCAGAAGTAGGACTGTCTAACTGAAAGGGAGAAAACTGCCTGTGTTGTTCTTGAGATCGTGAACGAGGCTCTCCTGAGTCAAGTCTAGGGGTAGAATCTCAAGGAGATTTCAGCTTACTATGAACCCAGACTAGAGGCCAGGAGCAGCCCCAGATAAAGGACGACACAGGCCCAGCATGAGGCAACCTTGACCCAGAAGGTAGCCCAGCTACCCCTGGTGAACGTCTTTTCCAGTTCCGCTTCCTCGTAGCTGTGAAACCAAAGACTCTGGTTAGAGACGATGCAGCACTTGAGCTTTTCGAGTGGCCCGTCTTCCCATCACAGAGAAAAGCTGATCAGTGTGTGTCGCCTGGGACTCCTAAGGGAATGGCCTTGGTTTGCTCTTTCCCCCAAATAGCCACGTTTTCCGGAACATGCCCCTGGCTCCGCTCCCTCCTACCTGAACCAGTTGGTAAGGGTAACCATGCTGTAAAGTGATGCAAGGAAGAAGACGAAGTGGAATGCAGAGTAGCTGTAGGAAAGGTGCTGGGCTTGAGCTGCGGCTGGCTCTTGGTCACTTGGCCCGACAGTCCTTGCCCGTGGCCCTGGAGAGACGGAAGAACTGCTGGGGACAGTTCTTGACTAAAATACCTCTTCCTGCCCCATGGCTTCTTTCCTGGAGGCTCTGCAGGGCTCTTTGGTACTTTCCGGAAATGACTGTTTCTTATGGATCCTCACTTAACAACTCACCTTCCTCTGGCTCCACAGTTTGGGGGCGGCAAAAACAGAGAGAGGGTTTCTGTAAAAAGAGAAGGTGGCATGTCTTGGAATGGACAGAAGGGCAAGGGAGCAAACTCCCTGTCTTTGAAGAGGGTAGTCTCCTGGAAAGTGTGGGGGCATGCCTCGGTTCCAATTCCAGCTCTAGCACAGAACTGACATGGGGCCTTTGGTATAAGTTGTTTCACCCGTGCCTTGATTTCTCCCTTTGTAAGATGGAGCAAGTACCTACCTCACAGGGTTGTTGTGAGGATGATATTAAATGAGATTATGTATGTAACGTAGCCAGTGCCTAGCACGTTGTGGGTACTCAATAAAAGGTCTTGGCAGCATCTGAGCATTGCGGGGAGAGGCTGGTAGGATGTGTGTGGGTGTGTATGGGGGGTGTGCGCTGGTTCAGAGGCAGAAGGGTGGGGATCTCGAGCTCCCCTTTCTCACCTGAAACTCATAGCTGTAAACCCTGACGATCCACAGGGGTCCAAATACCTCAGCCAGGTAGGAAGCCTCATTACTGAGAAAGAAAATTGTTCGAAGCAGGTCCAGCCTCACCTTTGCGAGGGTTGTTAACTATTCCTTGAACAACTCCTTTCCCCGAAATGTTTCCAGAGCTTACAAGGATTTAGCAAATCTTGTACTTTGTGAGGGCCTGAAGTGCTTTATGTGTATTTTTAATTCTTGAGTCTCCACCCACTGCCCCAGCCCAGCCCTGCCACCTCACACAGATCATCTGACAAAACGCTATTCTTAGAAAGATTCCCTGTTCATGGGGAGCTTTCCTCTAGTCTTCTTTCAGACTCTAAATAAACCACTGACTCGACGTGACCATCTTGCCCCCTGGTGCCCTCCCTCCCCCCATGCCTCTTCCTCTGGCACCTTGACGCACCATGCAAAAAGCACGCAAGCATACATGATGCCAGCACTCAGCACTGCCAGGGAGCTGGCACTGCCCGGTGTCTGGGGCCCCACGTTCCTCAGGCCAGGTAGGCACAAGGTGTGATTCTCTCCTTGAAGAATTACTGAGAGGTTATAACAGAAGGGTGGTAAGAAGCAGCTACTGGGTATTTGATGGGGGCAAAAAGACTGACGCAGGAGTCTGGAACTTACCTGTCTCTGGAGGACGACTGGAGAGCGCAGAGAAGGTGAGGTACATGACATAGCAGCTGATGATAGAAGCTTGTAGAAGGCCAGAGCGAGTTTGCTCTGGGCAGAATGGGGACCATTAGTCTAGAGGGTGGTAAGCTTCCTTCACACCTCTCCCCACTCCTCCGGCCTCCCCACTCTCCAGGGAAGCAGAGATTCCTCTGTGCTAAACCAGAAAGCCAGCCCCCCAAGATGGAACGGGAGGCGGGGTGTACCCACTGAGGCGGATGCAGGGAGCCATGGAGAGGAAGGAGAGCAGACCACAGCAGCAAAGGTGCAAACCAAGCAGCATCTTGTTGAGCAGGCAGCCAGCCGGGTGGGTGTAGTGGCGGAACAAGAGTGCAGCTCCCACCCCTGCCATGCTGTAGAAGCCCAGGGCGGCCAGCAGCACTGCTGTGAACCAGCCGCAGCTGTGCGCTGCACCTGTCTCCCTAAAGGTGGGATGCGGGCAATGGCTTGGAGCGCCAACCGTTTCTTTCTGCCTACTGCGATTTCGTGGTGTGACTACTTACCCAACTCGGGCCACAGTCAGTCACATCCTTGAACCTTTCAGCCCTGCACCCCCTGACCTGCCTCTCCTCTGCCCCCGCCCTGCCCCACGCCCCCCCTCCCCCCGGCAGGTCTCCCCAGGAAAGGCCTTGTAAAGTGACCAGATTTTAACATTGGTAAAGCGGGACACCATTGACCTGGGGTGGGAGTAACAGGGGGTATATTCCCTTCCCGGTCTCCCACTGTTCCCTAGCTTGTGCATTCTTTCCAAAAATTGGGACTTCTTTAAAACGCCGCGGGCAAAATTGTTTAAAATTGGGACTGTCCCGCCCAAAGTGGGACATCTGGTCACTCTACTTAGGGGTACGTGCTTCTTACCAGCTCTTGTTCCAGGAGTGAGCAAAGGCTGTGATAAGTACCAGCTGCAGCAGAATGAAGGTGAAGCCTCCACAAATGCCAATGTAATGCCAAACTGCAAATGGGTAAAGGGA
Organism: Nesogale talazaci; assembly: GCA_004026705.1. Taxonomy (NCBI): domain Eukaryota; kingdom Metazoa; phylum Chordata; class Mammalia; order Afrosoricida; family Tenrecidae; genus Nesogale; species Nesogale talazaci. Next base: position 29,089 of record PVJH01018373.1, on the reverse strand, counting down.
GGTGGTCACAAGGCTCCCAGGCTCGTCCTCCCCTTTCTTTGACATAGACAACCTTTTAGCCTTTCTCTGCTGGCTGCAGCGTGTGTACCTGGGAAGAGATGCTCATCAGGGATGCAGAAGGCCACAGTCCAGAGACTGAGCAGCAACAGCAGCTTGAGGAGCCAGAAGCTGTTTCGGAGGGAGAGGAAACCAGACTCGGAAGACAAAATAAATTATTAAAAACAAAAAAAGTGCAAAGACAAGTGCCTTGTCTACAGGGCAAGGTAAAGGAGACAGCAGGACAGTTTATTTGGTAGAGAATAAACTAAAGATCTTCAGTTCTTCCACCCCTCAGATAGTGATACTTTTTGCTTATGATTCACTGTTATTTTCCATTTTAGAGACTGAAAACTCAGATTAACTGTCTGACGGTCACACCACAAGTAATGGGAAGCAAGGGCCATAAACCCAAGTCTTTTGTCTTCACAGTGGGAATAATTTATCCCTGAATTTCCTTTACTCAGTTTGTGTCTCCTCCCCTCTCCGCCATCCCTCCCTAGAGAGTACACACAAACCCATTGTGCAGCCGTGCCCGAGGGCTGCTCGGGGAGTGGAGGTGGACCAGCAGCACCGCCTGCAGCAGATGGAAAGTGGCGGTGCCCGCACAGACTCTGTACACGGCCCCAGAGCCAGTGAGCACTGGACAGTCAGAGTTGCCGAACAGGTGGACACACAGTCCAAAGGGCATCTGGATCTAGAGAGAGAAGAGGGCATGTGTGGGAAGTGGGACAGCACATCATACATGGAGAGGGACCTTCTTGCTGTTGGGTCCACGCACTGACCATCTCCAATCCTGGCTACATCTCTTGGAAGGCTTTTTGATTTCAGGATTAAAATGTGGGGCAGCCCATAAGCCAATCCCCACCTACTTACCCCATGCCTCTTGCCCCAGACCTTTTCCACGACTGTCTGTGACAGCAGGAGGCAGCAGACTGCTGAGCTCGCCATATGTAGGAGGACATAGCACAGGCGGCTACACGTGGACTCTGAGAGGGGCCACCTAGAGTGGCAGCAGCTGGCACATGGAGCAGGACCACAGCAGGACAGCTGGAGGTAGACCGGACGCGCAGGGCAGCAGGGTGGAGATGTACCGAGGAAAGGTAATGTAGGTGGGAGGTTAACCCATGAGATGGAATTACAAATTTTACTCTGCTGAAATTCTCAAGATCTGCTTTCAAGGTACTCAGGGCTGCTTTCCTTTGACAACTTTCTACAGAAGACTTTTTTTTTCTTTTTTTGGTTTTAGGGCATCATTGCCTAGGTGGTGGAAGTAGGAGACCCAGCCTTTGCTCCTGGGAGCTGGAATTGAACCTCCATCCCAGTGGGCCGCAGTCCCGCGCACAACCACTACGCCACCAGGGCTCTGCCTCAGAAGACTTTCATCATCAGAGTTTAACTGCAGGGTTGAGGAAACCTTCCTAAAGCCTAAGTTGCAATTGGCCTCTGACATTTCCCTACATCTAAACATCTGGGGCAGATAGCCTGGGAGAGATTTAGTACTCAGTAGTTTTAGAGACAAGAAATCCCAGTGGCACAAGGGGTTAAGTGCTGGGCTGCGAATTGTGAGGTGGGAGGTTCAAACCCATCAGCCTTTCCTTAGGAGACTGATGAGGCTGTGTACTGCTATAAAGACTTGGCAGGGTAGCACTGAGAGGAGTGCGAAGGGTTAATGGCAACAGAGGTAAATACTGTTATATACACACTCAGTCCTGAAACGGTAGTCTCTGAGTAGAAGCACACTTGTGGAAGGGAGCGTCTGACTATATCCGTAATATATGTAGGTTTGATAGAGGATATTTGTAAATGTATACCCTTGTTGCAAAGATATCCATGATGCAGTGGAACAAAGATGAAAACTCAAGACAATAAAGATAAAATGATAAACACCTTGAGGGCTGACGTGGGCTACCAGGTCGGTCATTTGGCATAACATAGTGCACGAAGATAAAATTTTACAGGCTCCTTTGGTCAGTAATGACTGGGGTCTTAAACCTATCTAAGGTGCAACTCCCATCATCGGGGGAAAGAAGAGTGAGGAAAAAGACACATGGAAATAGTCCAATGGACCACTCAAACATCAGCCTCCGGGACCCTGAGTCCAGAATAACTTGGTGGTGTCTGTCCAGCATTCGCATTTGCTATGAAACACATCACATTAGAAGGTTCTGGGAAGGAGCTGGGTTGGGGCGAGGTAGGACACAACTCAAAACCACCACAAAGATCAGGCTTACTGGTTGAATGGATACTGATGGAACCCCAGAGACCATGGCCCTTGGTCTCCCTTTGAATTTGGAAACGAATCTCACCACCGTGACTCAGCTTGTAGCCCAACAGTAGCGGGGGAGAAAGGGGCCTTGGGTGCATAGTGGGTACAGGTGAGACCTCTGCCTGCAAAGCACCCACCACTCCATGGGAGAAAGATGAGGCTCCCTCCTCTCTGCAGAGAGAGAGCAGTTGGGGGCACCCCCCACGGGCAGCTCCACCCTGTTCCAGAGGGTGCACAATAAGCCAGGTGGTAGTGAGCCGGGAGTAATGACACGAGTGAGGTCTGCACAACTTAGGACAATGGAACCAGATAACATGAAAAGGGCAGCATTTGCCCCAGGACCAAGTGCAGAAAGTCAGAGAGGAGGACGCGTGGAAACAAACCACCGTGAGGATGTGGTGTTACCTTGTTAGTGTTGCAGTCAGTGACATGAAACACAGTGGTTGAATAGGAAAACTGATCTGTAAACTGCCCAATTGATAAAATTACAGTTTCCTAATATCACAGTGGTGGAAACCATAGACAGCAGCTTATTTGCCCTATCTGAGTCTCCTGTCATGGGGTTTGGAAGTTTAGAGGCAAAGAAAGAGGTATCTTGATTGGGTTGCCTTCATTTTCTTCCTGAGCCCCAGCTGTCCTGTAGTTGTCAATTTTGAGCTTTCAGATCTATTTGCCCGAAGACCGCCTCACCTGGCAGAAGGAGGGATTCATGGTGGCACTGGTGCATCCACGGCGTTGCTGTGCCAGGCGGAGGGAGGTGCCGGGCCCTGTAAGCGTGGCGCCCACCGTCTTTGTCCCGGTAACGAGGACCAGGCGTACCAGGCGGGAAACGAGCGGCTTCGCTGTCTTCTCAGCCCATTGGACTCCGTCAGGGCACAGCGAGCCTTACAGTTGGCCGCGGGGAGGCCAGAGCGCGGGAAACGTTAGGAAAGCCACGGTGGCTTGGTGTGGTAAATACAAATGCCCCCGTGAAGGTGTTTTCTCTCCAGCGGCCCGTTCTAAGGCCGTTCTTCCCCGGATTAAGGGACATTTGCATATCTAGCCTGCCATGGATTAGCAGTCCTAATTGGTTTAGGATTAGACGTCCAGCTAGGTTGAATAGGTTGCGTGTACCACGTGGAGGAAGGCTGTCGGCTGGGACCTACTGCGAAGACCGTGGCCCGTGAGGTCTGGCGTGGTGACACGTGTTAGGTCGGAAACCGATCACCGCAATTCCGACAAGAAGCCTGGCGCCGAGCGCGGCTTTCTGCTCGGCAGCCTTCGGAGTGGGAGCGGAGCGAGGGCGTGGCCGGAGCCAGCCCCGCCCCCTCCCCTCCGGGCGGAAGCTGCGGGGCGGCTCCCGGAAGTGGTGGTCAGGCAGGGCGGCTGCGCGCTGGGATCGCTATGGCTACCGAGGGCGATGTGGAACTGGAGCTGGAGACTGAGACGAGTGGTCCCGAGCGGCCTCCCGAAAAGCCTCGGAAGCATGATAGCGGTGCAGCGGACCTGGAGCGCGTCACCGACTATGCGGAGGAGAAGGAGATCCAGAGTTCCAACCTGGAGACGGTGAGATCGGCCGGGAGCGTGTCTGGCGGGCACAGCGGAGGGGGCCCCAGAGCCCGTGGCTGGCTGCCCAAGTGCCAGGACTGCGTCCCCATCACATGGCAGGAGGGTAGAACCAAGGGAAACACATGCCAGCGGGAGCTGCCCACGTAGCGAAGAGATGGCTGGAAACTGAATTTAGAGTGGCCCTCACGTGCACAGGATTGAATAAGTCCTCGGTTCCTTTGACCCACTTGTCACGAATAGTTACATACCCCGCGTGGCTTTGGCTTTTTGGATCAGCGTGACAATAATGAAACCTGCCTTTCCCATAGGCCATGTCCGTGATTGGAGACAGACGATCCCGGGAACAGAAAGCCAAACAGGAGCGGTAAGTTCCCCACATGCAGCCAGGCCTCCTGTTCCCTTCATACAAACAGAACACCCATTATTGTGTCTGGTTCCTGCCCCTCTAAGGCTTGCCACTTCCATTTTGACTGGACCGCACCTGGCTGTTGGTTATGGAGATACTGGAGTCATGTTCAAAATCTAAATTCCCTGTCACCTGATTCTGATCTCCAAGGACCCAATTTCTAAGGACAGGGTAGAATTGCTTCTGTGGGTTTCCAAGATTCCCAACTCTCCAGGGGAGTATAAAGGTGGTTTGGAACTGATGACCTTGAAAGTAAGCAGCCTAACATGTCATCACTGCCTCACCAGGACGCTTTTTATGATCCTTTATTTGCAAGGCACAGCGGGCAATGATTCTTCCTGGGAGTTTATGGTGGAGGTAGAGAATGAAGACTAATGCACATGAATGTTTACAGGGAGAAGGAACTAGCAAAAGTCACCATCAAGAAAGAAGATCTGGAGCTGATAGTGAGTAGCACTGGTAGTGCTAAGTGGGAGGGGAGGGGGCTTTGCAGAAAGTACAACCAGCACATTTGGGTGACACTGGATCCTCTTCCCACAGATGACAGAGATGGAGATCTCCAGAGCAGCGGCAGAGCGGAGCTTGCGGGAGCACATGGGCAATGTGGTGGAGGCTCTGATTGCACTAACCAACTGATTCGTGGATGTCACTGGACTCATTTCTTGCAATAAAGATGCTTGTGTTTTATTATCTGGGACCAAGTGCAATGTCTGTTATAGAACGCTTTGTTAGATGTTGGCATGGAACTGAGTCTGCATGTGTGCCGCGCCCCCACCCCATTAGTCTATCCCGTGTGAAGGCTCGTTCAGGTTTACTTCTGTCCTCCTTTCCTTGAGTCAGGCTCATTCATCTGACTCGCTAGACTTTTACTCAGCGGCACCCCACGGTACACCTGAGCGCTCAGCAAAGGCACTGTACTGCAGTCTGTATCTCCAGCAGGGTTTTGAACCTTATTATTCTAGTTGGACCCTTGTTTCCATCTCCGCTATTCTGAATTAAAATTACACTTCTCCATTTCCTGTTGCAGAGAAGATAAATTGCACTTTCAGAGTTTATTAACTTTGGCCAAGTCATCCCTGCGGGGCGTTTGTTTCCTCAATTTTAGAGTACATACTAAGGTCTAAAGTATTTCATGATCTGCTGAATGTAAAATGCCTGCACTTGATTTGAGAGCAGACACTTGAAATGCCAGCTGCAAACTTCGAAAAGCATTTCCAGGTCTAATTTAGTTTTAGAATTTTTTAGCTGTTGTCCTTTCCAACATACAACCGTAACGTATATTGTGTTCATTTTTGTGCTTGTTTTATCACTGCAGAGTAGTTGTACTCATACTTTTATTCTGGGACATTAAAGATGTTTTTGAGTGATTCTCCAAGTGGGGCATTTATTTAAAGGATGTCTGGAAGGACCTTAATTTTTTTGTGCAGCAAAGAGCCTTTTCACCAATGGTCTTAAAACCAGCCCCTAGGAGTTGGTGCTCCACCTTGTTCATGGTGGTTATAAGACAGGAAAAAAACCATTAAGTTGAATTGAACTCAAGCAGGCTACGTCTCCACTGCCTCTTGGAAAGTCCTACTGCCCTCCTTGATAATATGAGCTGGGTAAGGAAAAGATACCAGTTGGTACCTTATCCTTGGATTTAGATTGATGCACATTTCATGGGTCGATGTTTGCTCCATGGACAACTAGGGTTTGGGAAAAGCAAACATTTGTTGCGTCTCAGGGAGGATGGTGGGGTAGTGTTCATGTTTGGCTGCAGTATGTAAGATCGGCAGTTTGAAACCAGCAGATGCTCTGAGAAAGATGTAGCTCTCTACTCCTGTAATAAGTTAGTCTCAAACCAGGAGGCAAAGGACATTTATAGAGGCCTATGTACAGTCATGTACATATGTAAAAACATAGGGGAATAGAACTGTACTAATCATATTTATATGTTAAGAACGAAGGTTGCAGATGGGCATTGGGCCTTGACTCAAGTACTCCCTCAACACAACAACACTTTGTTCTAACAAGCTGGCATTCTGTGATGCTCACCTTTCCCACATGATCGCTGAAGACAAAATGGGCACATAAGCAAATGTGAAGAAAGCTGTTAGTGCCCGGCTATCAAAAGATAGCGTCTGGGCTGGTCTTAAACAAGTGGCCATCTAGCTCAGACGCAACAAAGTTCACATGGAGGAAGCACACCAGCCTGTGCGATCAAGTGTTGATGGGGTCACTTATCAGGCATCTTAAGACCTAGGCCAAAACCATACCCAATGTGAATAAGGGTGGGGGGCGGGGCCATGAAGTGGAAGCATGAAGTGGAGACTACAGACTACAAATGCCACTACAGCTAAGAGCCTGAAACAGGGAATCCAGGACAGATACACCCCTCAGGGCCAACCATCAGAGTAGGGATTCTAGGAAGATTAAGGGAGGGGACAGGGGAGAGAAAGGGGGAAATCAATCACAAGGATCAACCTAAAACCTCCTCTGGGGGATGAATAATGGAAAAGTGGGTAAGGCGTGATGGAGGACGATGAAAGATAGGGGAAAAAATAACTTAGCAAGGATTTGTGAGTGGGGGTGGGTAGGGAGGGGGAAGTGGGTAGTTGCTATTGGGCTCAAGTGGGAAGAGAATGCTTTGAAAATGATGGGGGCATATGTATAAATGTCCTTGACACACTGAATAATACATGGATTGTGATTAAGAAATGTAAGTGCCAAAAAAAAAAAAAA
>PVJH01018373.1:0-22009 GCA_004026705.1 Nesogale talazaci | reverse complement strand
AGAGAGGTATAATTTAAAATACAGTGATCATGGAAGGTCATCATTAGGTCGCCTTTGAGAAACTATCTGGAAGATATGCTCCATCGTAATATCTGGGGTAATGTGCAGGCAAAGTAAGTGTAAAGGCCCTCAGGCAGGAGAGTGCCTGTTAAAGGCATATTCTAGGAAGAGTAATACTAACCACAAGGAACAGTGAAGTGAGTGCAGGAGAAAGTCTTAAGTGATGAATTTTCAGGACTGAGGTAGATCATGTATGGATGCTGTCAGGACTCTCACTCTGAGTAAAAGAAGAAGAATCTATTGGAATTATGAACAGGGAAGTTAATATACCAAGTGACAGCATTGCTCTTTAATACCTTAAGTAAGCCTTAAAGAGTAAATGTGAAAACAAAATAAATTTGGTCTAAGAGTTGATCAATGGAATATAATGTCACTTGATTTCTTGACTGCTGCTTCCATGGTGTTCATTGTGGATCCAAGTGAAACAAAATACTTGACAATTTCAATATATTCTGTGTTTACCTTGATTGGTCCATGAAAAAATGTTACTGTTTCAGAAACTCATAGGGGCAGTTCTGCTCATTAGCTCAAAGATGATCAAAATGTGAAATACTACATAAATTCCCTGATGATTTTTATTTTCATTAGTACACAGATATTTGTTAGTCTGTACATTTTATTTCCCATATCATGCTACGAATTCTTGTGATTCTTTTATTCCTTTATATAAATGGGTCAAAAAAGCATGTTTCACCTATAAAACTTTATTCCAACCATGAAATGCTAAAACAAGTTTCACTGAGCTTAGATTTCGTGGTATGTTCATTCAAGCCCTAAGGCAGAAGTAATAATTGTCCATTTATGTGCCCACAGTTCTGACTCAAGTTCAGGCTCTGGAAAAAGAAACTGAACAATCTCGTGATCATGGGAAGTCTCAGCAGTGAGGAAATCTAAAATTTCTCACAAGTTTTAAGTGGGTGGTCTCTAATCCTACCTGGGCATAGCTTTTTTGTAGGTTTCTCTGCATGAGTCCAAACCGTACAAAGTAACTTCAAATGCTGGGCTGCCCAGTGTCACAAGTATGGCAACAGTCTGGATACCATGTAAACACGATCAACTCCTGGCCTGAGTGCTGTGACTCCCCTGTGTGTCCTCCAGTTGGTAGATTTCCCCATGTGTCCTCCACTTGGCAGACTAAATAGCTGGACTTTAGGTAGTTTTCCGTTTCTTGGCACTTGGCCGCTCAAACACATCTCGGACTCCAGCAGCTTTTTGTTTAAAGAACTTTGTGTTCTGGGCACTCTCTTGACCCCATGCTGAGTCGAAGGAGGTGGTGTCTTGATCCACCAGGTGGGTGTATTTGGTACGGCCTGAGCGTCCAAAGTTCTTAACCTGAGGAAAAGAGAGGTGATGAACACACCATACGTACAGCCCGCGCCAGCCCTTCCCTGTTGAGGCCCCACACACCTGCATGACTTTGGGCAGAATGGTTTTATTGAAATGATCCTCCAGAGTAGGTGCGCTGAAATCTCTCTTGTATACTTCTTCATCCTCATCCTGTAGAAGATAATCTTATCAGTTTCATGGTTTTATTTTCCATATTCTCGACTGAAAGTTTATTAAACTTTACTACATGGGATACAAAGAAAACAAAGGCTATTGAATGCACTCTTTCAAGTTACGAGTCTAGTTCAGGAGATAATGCTGACTACCTGTTCCTCGCTGTGGAGTCAGTTCCGAGGCACAGGGCGCTCTAAAGACAGCAGCGCGCCCCAGGAGGTTTCTAAGGCCTCACAGGGTGGACGGCCTCATCTTTCTTCTCCAAGCAGTTAGTACCAACTGCTCACCAGATTTGCAGCTCCGGGCTTAACTGTGCACTTCAGGGTCTCTCAAATCCCTGTCCAAATTAGCCTCTCCTGATTTAAATTTTTATCAATGGGACCAACAGTTTTTCACTAAAAGTGAGCATTCTATGAATACAATCAGGTGCCACATTTTGTAAACTCTTATCCCTGGGTCCTTTTTCCCCTTCTGGAATCAGCCTTAGCCTTGGCTGTATTTATTTCTAAAACAATACTTTATGTCTTGCAAAAAAAAGCCTTCCACTCATTCTCTTAAATTAGTACAATTCTTCTCTAGTAATCCAGGTCAACTTGTCTTTTTATTTTTCTGGAATCTTCCTTTTACGGCTGATACTTTAAAAAAAAAAATTTTTATTGGGGGCTTGTACAACTCTAATCACAATCCTTTTATCCACTGTGTCAAGCACATTTGTGTATTTGTTACCATCATTTTTAAAACATTTTCTTTCTACTTGAGTCGTTGGTATCCGCTCACGTTCCCCCCCCCCCCACCCCACTACTCTCCTTCATCCATGAACTCTTGATAATTTATAATTTTTTTTCATGTTTTTTTTCTGGAGGGTGGGGGGAATCATTGGCCTCTGGTGGTGGGAGGAGGAGGCCCAGTCTTTGCTTCGTGGAGCTGGAATTGAACCTCTATCCCAGTGGGCCGCAGTCCCGCGCACAACCACTACGCCACCGGGGCTCAGCCCTTTTTCATGTTTTATACTGACTGATGTCTCCCTTTATCTACTTTTTTGTTATCTGCCCGGTGCCTGGGAGGGGTTAGATGTACATCATTGTGATGGGTTTTCCCTATGTGCCACACTTTCCCTTTCCCCTCCTGCCATCACTACTTTAAATATTGATCCTGAGAGGTTTATCTGTACTGGAATCCTGTGTTTCCAGTTAGAGCTGATACTTTCTGCCTTGGTTCTTGTTAGTCTTTTCATTGCTATCTTGTGTTTTCTTACCACTAAATGTTGTCTTACCTCCTTTTTACTCCTTTACCAATTACACCACCTCCCTCTTATTTGCACTTTTATTTTTTTTCCCTGCATCACTGCCCTGGTGGGAGTAGGAAGCCCAATCTTGCTCCTGCAGAGCTGCTGCTGGATTTGAACCATCAGCTCTGTGGACCGAGGCCCCGCACAATACCACTGCACCACCAGGGCTCAGCTCAAGAATTTGCACCTTTTTTTTTGGGGGGGGGGGGGGGGAGGAATCACTGCTCTCCGGTGGTGGGAGTAGAAGGCCCAGCCCCACTGCTGGAATTGAACCTCTGTCCCAGTGGGCCGCAGTCCCGCGCACAACCACTATGCCACCGGGGCTCAGCCCGAATTTGCACTTTTTTATATTTGCTTTTAGCCCCATTTCAAGATTGTAAATCTTCCGACGGCATGGATTATGCCTCTTCTAGTGTTGTTAACCTTACTTAGACAGTAAATGCTCCAAAGATTATTTTCCCAATGAAATCTAAAGTGACTACTGAGACTATTTTCAAATAAACACATTAGCAAAAGGACATTATTATGATATAGATCATAAGCAAACATTAAGAAATAAAAAATTGCACTGTGAAGGAAGGCTTTAGGGAACCGCTGAGTCCTTGGTACAAGGTGCTTTGGTAATATTCTTTTCGGTCATGTACCAAAATCTAATTTAAAGGAGAGAAATTTAATTCCTATGAGCTCTACTTTTCTTTTTTTTTTTTTGGGCATCACTGCTCTCCAGTGGTGGGAGTAGGAGGCCCAGCCCCACTGTTGGATTTGAACCTCCATCCCAGTGGGCCGCAGTCCCGCGCACAACCACTACGCCACCGGGGCTCAGCCCAAGTTCTACTTTTCATCTCACTAGGGTCTGAAACTCCTTCATTCTACAGATGCTATTTCGATCCATTTGGTATGTTTTGGGTTTTTTTTTAACATTACATTTTTTTTTGTGGGCATCACTACCTCTGGTGGTCGTGGGCACTACCCAGTGTTGCTCCTGACAGCCGCTGCTGGATTTGAACCGCCAAGCCCGTGGGCCGCAGTCCCGTGCACAACCACTATGCCACCAGGGCTCAGCTACAGATGCTATTTCAACTTCCCGTTTTAAGCAGTCCTTGCCCAGATGCAAACGTTAATATTTGAGGACATGTGTCAAAATAACCTTATTATGTATTTTAGCCAGCAACACACTACTTCTCTGAGAAAGCTTGCTTATTAAAGCTGCTGAAATACTTCAGTAAAAATACGTCATGGACCTTGAAGCAGTGTAAGAAAAGAGTTCATAATTTCTACTGGCTTAAATCAAGAAAACTGCATGGCTGAACAGTATCATAAATGTTTCTGCTGATCAGATGGACTGAAATTGCTTTAGGCAGGGAAGGAAATCTCCATTAAAGTTTGAGTTTCACCATTACTGTGGTGCAGATGGGAATTTAGTTACAGAGGGAATGTTTTAGGTTTAATATAAAGTACTTGGGAAAGCTAGTCTAGATATTCATATATACCCCTTTAATAACAGAGAACAATTTTATAAACCACACACTACCAGACTAATAATACAAATAATACAAACAATAGATTTTCCCGTTTGCTTTTTTGTTTGTTTTTGCTTTGTTTTTTGGGCATCACTGCCCTCTGGTTGAGGGAGTCCCATTTCCTTTTTATTTTTCATTAGGCATCACCGCCCTCTGGTAGGAGTGGAGGTCCAGCCTTGCTGCTGCTGGATTTGAACCGTCAAGCCAGTTAGCCGCAGTCCCACACTCAACCACTACACAACCGGGGCTCAGCCCCCCATTTCCTTTTTACATTCCGTGTATTAAGAGAGTTCTGGTGCTAATCCAAGTCCCCATAACTTCATTTGCAGAGCTGGGTTTTCCATAAGGAACATCTGATTCGATTATGAAATAATGATATCCAAGTGATTTTAAGACCTAATTTGTCTAGCACATGGTTATTCTGTCTCCATTTCTGTTCCTTAACTCTTCTATTACATCATTTCCTTCTGGGAGCTGGGATCAAAACAGCTACTGCTATAACCCTGTTGCCAGTGGTTTCCTCTACTGGGTTTACATTTCTCAAAGCAAAAACGCCACTGAAATAACCATTGGCAAATGGAAGGAAACCCCCAGGTTCAGTTTTTATCCTGGAAGGGGAAAACAATGAGCAGGTTCTGAGCTTCCTTCCCCATCACTCTACTTTCCAAATCCTTACTTACCATGAAGAAGGCACCCCTGTGGTAATATTTCTGGAGGAACTTATATTTGCCCTTGACAGCTTTGTTGGTAATGACTTTGCCATTTGCCCGTAGCTCAGCCCTTCTCTCTTCCTCAGTCAGGTTCCGCATGCGCTCAATTTCTGCTTTTTCTTTCTCGAGCCTGTCCAGGGAGTAAAACTATTAGTTTTGTTCTAGCTTCAAAAAGACCCAATGGGGGAATAAAAAAAGATCCAATGACCTGAAAATAACACAATGCCATCTTATTACAACACCAGGAGTTTTACAATTAGCAAGGTAAGGTAGGCAGACATATGTTTCCAAAGTTAGATGCTGCAAACCTTTGAAAATTGTTTGTAGTTTTTTTGGGGGGTTGAAGCATACTACTACCCTTCACTTTTTTTGTGTGTGTGGGCATCACTGCCTCTGGTGGGAGCAGGAGGGCCAGCCTTGCTCCTGGAGAGCTGCTGCTGGGCTTGAACACCAAGCCTGTGGGCCGCAGTCCTGTACACAACCACTACGCCACCGGGGCTCAGGCCTCTACCCTTCACTTTTGCAAAGTTAATAATTCCTCTTATCTAAAAATCTCTTTTGGTTTAAAAAAAAAATCTCTTTTGGTTCAACAACAACAAAAAACCCAAAGGGATTTGATAGTAATTAGTGAGACTGCTGGTATTCTGTTAGGAACCATGGGTGTGCTTACATGTCATAAACCAAGGATTAGCATCATTGGTTACAGTGACTTTCTAACCTTTGATTTCTTTTTGCTCATAGCTCTTTCTCCAGTAAAATGAACACACCCAAACTTTGCATAAAACCTATAGAGCCTAGCATCAATAAGGAACCCTAGAAATGCAAGCTAAGGGCAGTGTTACCTGCTAACAGGATTATACTTTCATTTCAGCAATTTGCAGAAACGGGTGAAGGAGCACAGAAACAATTCTGTTATAGCAGAGTGAATGTGATACTGTACACCTAAGGGCCACAATTGCTTCCTGATGTAACAATGCTGACCTTTTTGCAATTTAACCCTGTGGCTTCTTCTCCGAGGGAAAAAAAGTTTAATCTTCTTTCCCCTTGAATCCAAGTGGGCCTTGTTTCTTTCTTTTCTTTCGGTATCATTGCCCTCTGGTGGTTGTGGGAGCTACCCAGCCTTGCTCCTGAAGAGCAGCTGCTGGATTTGAACCGCCAAGTCCGTGTGGCGCAGTCCCACACTCAACCACTGGGGCTCAGCCGGGCCTTAGCCGGGCCTTGTTTCTTACTTTGACCAATATACGTGAAAGACATGATCAGTGAGTTCTGGGATTGAGGCCCCAGCAGTTTCCACTTTTGTTCTCTCAGAATGCTGCCTTCAGCGTGCTCTGGAAGAAAGTCTAGCTCTGTCAGGAAGGAGGCATCCTCGCTGGTCCCCAGCAACAACTCAGATATGTAAAGCAGCCCTTTTTGAACCTTCTAGCTCAGTCGACTCTCCAGCTGCAGGCAACTGCAAAAGCCCGGATAAAACCAGCAGAGGAATGGTCAGTCAACTTCTAAAATTGTGAGAAAGAATCGACTGTTGTTGTGTTAAGCCCTTGATTTTGGGTTGAGGTGTTCTCCAACAGTTACCAATTAGTTGTACCCACACTCACTATCTCCTTATCTGACATTTCACATTTACAACAGCAGTAAAAATTAACCTATCCAGTTATTTTACACATTAATGACCTACCTTCGGCAATAATGAATTCCCAGGTTTGAGGCTAGCTGTGAAAGTTAAGGTTATACGTCAACTTGGCTGGACCATGTGGCTCAGAGGTGTGGTAGTTACATAATAATGAACTCTGGCAGTTTCATAATGATGTAATCATCCTTTCCTTTTAGTGATCTCATGTGATCATCCTCTATTTTCACACAACACAGGTTTCTGCCTTAACTTCCTGGTCTTTGGTGGCTGATCGTGGCAATGAATGAGGATTGAGTACTGTGAATGTTGTGTGTCTGACGGGAAATTGGAGGCAATGTTAGCTGACTCTCCTACTATGGAGAAAGACTGGCACAGAGTGTTATTTTTACTTGCTTTCATAGTAACAAGAAATACTCTAATTACGGGAAACTCATCTAGTCCACGGACAAGTAAACACCACCTGCTCTTGGTGACCCTGTTGGAACAGAACTGCTCCATAGGGCGGGTTTTCATGGTTGTGTTCTTTAGAGGAGCAAGGCGGTAGGCCTTTCTTCTCTGCACAACCCTTACGTGGATTCCAACAGTCAACGTTTAAGGGAGAAGTTGAGTGTAAATGGTTTATGTTAGCAGTTCTCAACCTGTGGGTCATTTGGGGGTTGAATGACCCTTTCACAGGGTCCCCCAATTCATAACAGTAGCAAGCTGACAGTGATGAAGTGGCAATGAAAATAATGTTATGGTTGAGGTGGTCAACAATGAAGAAGTGCATTAAAGGGTCATTGCATTCGGAAGGTTAAGAACCACAGGTTTAAACCATCCTTACCCAACCTCAGGGCTCCTAAAGAAAGTGAGACTGAAATACAGAGTGATTATTGAGCTTCAGATCTGCACCATTAGGAACCTTCTTGATTAACAGCATGAACTTTAGGTTAAGCTAATACTCACGCTTCACGATCCTCTCTGTCCCTCTTAATTCTCTTTAACTCCCGAACTTTCCATGCTTCATATTCCTCCTCGTCATTTTCATCATCAGTATTGAGTGCATCCAGTGCAGCCAGGGACCGCTTATTCTCTTCCAGCTCCTTCTTAGTCTCCTCTTCTACTATCTGAACAAGTAGAATAATTCACTTATTGGACTTCCTGGGTCTGCTCAGGCTAAATTAATCACCTCACCCACTGTACCCAGTCCTTCTCAAAGCCACTCAGTACCTTGAGGGTGTACTTTCGTCTCTCCTCAGCCATGCGCTTTGCCTCCTGTTCCAGCTCCTTCTGTTTCAATGCTTCAGCCTCACGCTCTTGAACGGTCACTCGATCCTTCCTACAGCACAGAGGTCACGTTAGCTACCAAAAGCCCTGAAGAAGAGAGCCCCTTGTTTTCCTATATCAAGTCTCATCCAGTTCAGAGATCAACAAACAATTTCTAGCTCTATTAAATTTCCAAAAAGGCAGGGGTAGATGGGGAGGATGCCATTGCCTGAGTCATCTCAGGTCTTTGGAACAGCAAAATTATTCCCAACTGCCTGGAGAGCCTCAAGGAGTCTCTTGGATTGTAGTAGCAGAACTCTAGCCATTAGGAGATGAATAGAAACTTGCTCTTCGGTTTAATTTTGTGCCTAAAACAATATACTGTCTTCTCAGACAATGGGCAGATAGGTGCCCTTTAACTGGGAAGGGAGATGTGGAAACAAACCCAGGCTCTCCGCTACCACCAAGACATTCCTCAGCAGATAACCCCAGGGCCAGGGCACTGGGTAGAGGACTTTCACTCAGTGCTGAGATTTCAGAAGAGCATGGGATAGGGTAAGAAGCTTCCTGCTTTACACCTGTAAAGTAGCAGCTATAAGATACCTTAAGATACTTACTTTCGGATGAAGACTGGCTTAAGGCGGGGCTCCATCTCATCTTCACTGTCTGTGTACTCTTCATACTCTGACTCTGATTCTGACTCCTCCCCAGAGCGTCCCTCATCCTCCACCTCCATGACTTCCATCTCTTCATTTTTTCTCTCCTGCGCTCGTTGACGCATCATCCCTCGGCGCCGTTCTATTTCCTATCAAGTAACAAGTCTTAGCCTGTTAGTCAAATGGTCTGGGCTCTCAAGGTGGCCTTTCTTTTTCTCTCTTCACACCCAATGGATTCTGAGTTGAGTAAGTTCAAGCCATCACCATTGTTTTCCAATCTCTTCCCAATAAGGACCAGTAAGCTTGTGTTTTTAGGGCCTTAAAGAGGAACACAGCCCCACCTTTTCTTGTATCCAGAAAGAGCTGCCTGTTTTCCTTTGAACCTACCTCATCATCAATTTCCTCCTCCTCCTCCTCACTGCTATCTTCTCGATCCACTCGCCAAGCGTCTCCTTCTACTTCGGAGTCACTTTCTCCCACCACTTCAGGCTCTACTATTTTCCGATGTCGAGCCAATCTGAAAAACAGTCACCTCTAAGCTCCACATCAAATTCCACAAAAATGTGGGGCGTCGATCACGTTTTCTTAACCACAGAGTCCTGTGCATGACATGATGTTTGGTTTCATTAATATTGAAGCCTTGTGATGTGGAAACTGAGGCACACATAAAAGAAATTAAACCGACCCATCAGAGCACATAGTAAACTTGGGCTCAAAACAAACTTCAGGCTCCGGATCTCACAGACCAGCCCTCATCTGTGGTTCCCAAACTGCAGGTGGAAGTGCTCTAGGTTAGCACAGCACACTCAAAGGGTGCCGAGGGAAGTCACAGCTTTTCCGTTCCTTAAATATCATTTTGCTGGTGAGAATACACAGAGTAAAACATAAACCAATTTAACAGTTTTACATGTGTGTTTACTGGCACCGGTTACATCCTGAGTTGTACACCCATTCTCACCCTCCTCTCCTGAGTTGTTTCTCCCTAATGGATTCATTGGCCCCTAGAGTTCCTATCCAATTTGCTCATTTTATCTACCCCTACCCCCTTGCCAATTCTGACTCCTCATGATTCTACCGGACAGAGTGGAACCCCCGTGCGTTTCCAGACTGTAACACTTTATAGAAGTAAATAGCCTTGCCTTTCTCCCTTAGAAAAAGTTACCAGCCTCACATGCAATTCACTTTACCACCAGGTCATTCTTAACAGCATAATGCTCAAAGTGAAACTTTCTTTTGAATTAACCTAGAGTATTATTTTAAGAATCCAGGACAGACAGACAGACAGACAGACACACACACACACACACACACACACACACACGAAGTTTTACTTGTGAATTAGGTGGGGCTTTGCCCTGGGGGCATAGTGGTTACACGTTGGATTGCTAACTGCAAGGTCAGTTGGTCAAAACCACCCACTGCTTCATGGCAGACAGTTCTACAAGGAGTGAATCTCGGAAACTCACGGGGCAGATCTATGGGGACCTTTGAGTTGTCTTACAGGATCAGAATCGGCAGAGCCTCCACGGCCGTGAGTTTGGTTTTGGTTTGGAGGTGGGGGTTTGTATTTCTGATCATCATTTATGTGTTCAACAATCCAGTCAAGTTATCAAATCTCCAATAGCTTGCCATATTCTCCCTTTTAAAAATCTTCTCCCTCTAATAAAACGGTTCTCAACTCATAACGTCCTCTGAATTCATCCATATCATGAGGTGCTTTAGTTTCATCACTCTGTAACCATGTGTGGTATTCCACTGGGTGTATGTGCCACACTTAACACCCACTTTCCCACTGTTAGGAAGTTAGCTTATTTCCACCTTATTACCAGTGGGAATAGTACAATGAACACAGGTGTGCATGTTAATCTACTTGTGTTCTATCTCTTTATTTCTTTAAGGCGGGGGTGGGAAACCTTTTTTCTGCCAATGACCACATGGAAATTTATAACATTATTTGTGGGTCATACTGGTCAAAATTTGAATTAAGTCATTCATGTGATGGCTGGAATGGCTC
Organism: Nesogale talazaci; assembly: GCA_004026705.1. Lineage (NCBI taxonomy): Eukaryota > Metazoa > Chordata > Mammalia > Afrosoricida > Tenrecidae > Nesogale > Nesogale talazaci. Next base: position 11,386 of record PVJH01018373.1, on the reverse strand, counting down.
CTCTATGGTGAGGTATGTGACATTAGCTGGAAATGATGATTTTGCTGGTCTTCTTCAGCTAACTGGCTGGACATTTCTCACGCCTGTTGTAGGGTATGGTGTATACTTTGTAAAGCGAGTGCTGGGTCTTAACGTATTTCTATTTCTAGATGTTTGAGGAAGTGCCATGCTACTTTCTATGGCGATTCCAGTTTTAAAGTCCTATCAGCAGTCTATGAGGGTTCCACTCTCTCTAGCCCCTCGCCAGCATTTATTTTGAACCGTGCTGTCAACGCTAGTGTGAGGTAGTATTTTATCACATTTTGACCTGCACTTCTTGGATGACTGGTAAGTATTTCTTCATGTTTATTGGCTACCCGATGTTTTCTTAGGTGAATTGTCTGTTCATGTCTTCTGTCTACTTTTAAGTTGAATTACTTGACATTTTCTCATTGAAGTGCTGCAGTTTTCAATAGATTTTAGTGATCATGGTCCTTTGATATACCACTGCCCTCCTTCTTTTGTTTTTGTTTTTTTTGTGGGCATCACTGCCCCCTGGTGGGAGTAGGAGGCCCAGCCTTGCTCCTGGAGAGCTGCTGCTGGATTTGAACTGCCAACCCTGTGGGCCGCATCAACCACTACACCACCAGGGCTCAGCCTTGTTCTCCCCCTTTTAATGTATGTGTGTGTCCTAATACTAGGAGGTTTCAGTTATCCAGTTTGTCTTCTGTTTTTTGACGTTTGACAGTGTGTTTATGGCATGTTTTAAGGCCTTACATTTTCATTGTTCCTGGTTTATTTATTTACTTTTTATTTAGGCATCACTGCCCTCAGGTGATGGAAGTCGGAGGCACAGCCTTTGCTCCTGGGAGCTGGAATTGAATCTCCATTCCAGTGGGTCACAGTCCCACGCACAACCACTACGCCATTGGGGCTCAGCCCTGTATTTTTTTTTTTTTATACGGAGTGAGGCATGGATCCTGTTTCATCTTCTGCTAAGGGAAATTCAATTAAAAAAATTTTTTTGGGGGGGGGATATCACTGCCCTTTGGTTGTCGTGGGAGCTACCCAGCCTTGCTGCTTGCTGCAGGATTTGAACCGCCAAGCCAGTGGGCCACAGTCCCGCACTCAACCACTATGCCACCGGGGCTCAGCCCTGGAAATTCAAATTTGTCGGCACTATTTGTTGAAAAGACTATCATAACAAAATTAGTTGTCTTTAGGTGGATGGATTTATTTCCGGTTCTCTATTGCTCCATTGATCTCTCTCCTCGTAGCTGTACGAGGCTGTGTGGATCGCTGCAGTGAGCAGGAAGTTCAGAGGTCGAGAAGCAAGAGGTCTTTTACTCTTGTTCATGTATAGCTCTTTCCTTATCCCAGGTCTCTTTCTTTTCCACACGAAGCTGGTGATTAGTTTTTCTATTTCTTTAGAAATATGGATTAGAACTACGTTACCTTTACTTAGATTATTTGGGTAGTGTTGACATTACCCAAACACGAACATGAAACATTCTTCTATTTATGTGGGTCTCTACTGGTTTCTATTTTTTTTCTACTGGTTTCTTGTAATACTGTTTGTAATTTTCTTTGTACATTTTTAAATTTTCTGGTTAGGCTTTTTGCCTAGGTGTTTTATTTTTTGTTTTTGTATTGTTTTTGTGATTGCTTTGCAGAACTCTCTTAACTTGTATGCAGAAATGTGAAAGACTTTTGGTATTTTAATCTTATACCCTGTCACATTGTCAAAGCTTTCAATGATTTCCAACCATTTCCTTGTCCGTTCTCTGGGGTTTTCTACATCTAGAATGCTATCACCTCCAAATATACTTTTACCTCTTCTTTGCCAATTTCAGTGCCTTCTTTTTGTTGTCTAATAGACTGGCCAAGATTTCTAGTACAGCGGTTCTCAACCTGCGGGTAGCGAGCTATTTGGGGGTCCCCCGATGCATAACAGTAGCAAAATTACAGTTATGAAGCAGCAATGAAATATTTTTACGGGGGGCTCCACCACATGAGGAACTGAATTAAAGGGTCACAGCATTAGGAAAGTTGAGAACCACCGTGCTAGTACAGTAAGTGTCTAAGAGAGAATCCTGGTTTGGTTTTAGTCACATGAGGAATGCTTTGTGAGATGTTAATGACTGGTTTTGTGTATATGACCTTTATTAAGTTGAGAATTCCTTTTCTATTTGCTAAGGCCTCCCCCTCCCCTCTTCCAAACAGGAATGGGTATTGGATTTCATCAAATGCCTTTCGTGGATCAACTGATATGACCATGTATTTTTAACTTTATTTTATTTGTATAGTGGGTTATATTGACTGCATTTTTTATATTTTGCAGCCCATTGCATAACCACTATGCCAGCAGGACTCTTTTGATTGTATTTCTTTTTTTTTTTCTGACTTGATTGTATTTCTAATGTTGAGTTATTCTTGCATACCTTGTAAAAATCCCACTTCTTTTAAAAAAAATATATTGTGGTAGTTACATAATCTGTTGTCGGCTGAGCCCCAGTGGCGTAGTGGTCGTGCACGGGACTGCGGCCCACTGGGATGGAGGTTCAATTCCAGCAGCGGCTCCACAGGAGCAAAGGCTGGGCCTCCTACTCCCACCACCAGAGGGCAGTGATGCCCCAAAACCAAAAACATAATCTGTTGTCAGTCCGAGAGTATTAAGAATGAAGGGGTGGAGGCTAGCCTGTAAGTCAGGTGGCAGCTTGATGACCTCATTTGGAGGCGCTAAAGAGACAGCTTGCTGGAGGCAGGGCACATGTGGACTCCCTGTGAGACACTGCGGATGACAAGCCACATGGAGCTATGTTGATGACAGCCAGAGTCCTGGGAACTGGAAAAGCCACGTGGAAACCCACCAGTAGATGCTTCTACCACCACTGGATCTACATGACTTTTCACCCAGTGACTTCCTGCATTTGGCATTACTGCACAGCCACGTGAATCTAAAGAGAAATTTATGGAATAGTATTGGACATATGGGCTAAAGTTGGACTTATTGACTTGATCTGGGCTGGGATAGTTTTTCTTTTTTGTGTGAGCATCACTGTCCCCTGGTGGGAGTAGGAGGGCCAGCCTTGCTCCTGGAGAACTGCTGCTGGATTTGAACTGCCAACCCTGTGGGCTGCAGTCCTGCACTCAACCACTACGCCACTGGGGCTCAGCCCTGAGCTGTTTTTTCAATACCCAATTGCTCTTGTATATAAAGAATGTTCTTTCTTATATATGAGTGAACCCCTGGATTTGTTTCTCTAGTCAACACAGGCTAAAACAATTGCTTTAAAACTGCTTTTTGAAATTTTTTTTTTTTGGGGGGCATCATTGTCCTCTGGTGGTCGTGGGAGCTACCAGGCCTTGCTGCTGCTGGATTTGAACCGCAAGCCAGTGGGCCGCAGTCCCACACTCAACCACTACACCACCGGGGCTCAGCCCTTTTGGATTTTATTGGCTAGGATTTTACTGAGAATTTGTACAGTGATGTTCATAAATTTTACTGGTTTGTAATGTTCTATTCTGGTAATGTTTTGTAATATTGGGTGTAGTATTGTGGTGATGTAAAATAATACTGAAAATACCATGGACAATTAAAGGGACAAGCTGTTTGTCTCGGAAGAAGTACTGCCAGAGTGCACCTTTTAGGCAAGGATGGCAAGCCTTCTTATACACTTTGGAGATGTTGCCAGGAGACGGGTCCCTGGAGGGCATCCTGTTTGGTAGAGGTGCAGCAAAAAAAGGGGAGGCCCTCAATAAGATAAGACTGTCACAATGGCTCAAACGAAGGAACAAATGTGAGGGTGGTACCGAACCCGCTAGTGCTCTGCTCTTCTGTGCACAGGGTGACTATGGGGAGGAACTGACCTGATGGTAACCAACAATTGTAAGGCTTAGGCTCACTTCACAAAGTAAGTTTGGGAATCTGCCATCTTTTTCTATATTTTAGACTGGTATGTACAGAATTGGTGTAAACTCTGCTGAATTCCCAGGTAAATTCATCTGGTATTATCCTGTAGTTTGAGGGTCTTCGTTTGGTACATAGCTATTTATCATGGTTGTACCTTTTTGTTCAATTACCAGAATAGAACATTACAAACCAATATCACTTGTCAGCCCCTCAGAGAGTTCTAATGCCTTTCTTTTTCCAGGGGGTCCATCGACTCCACTAGTCCCTCCACTAATGCCTCATTTGTGGCATTCTATCTTGTTTCTCTGCATGATAGAAATTGTTATCTCTAAGACATTACACAGGTTGTTTTATTATTTTTTTGTTGATCAGGTGTTAATGGAGTGGGTAGTGGTTTCTGTCCACTACTTGAAGCTATTGAAGGGTGGGGGTGGGCTGGATAGCATCAGGACAGTGGACTCCATCAGGTGGTCTGGAAAGAAGTAACACCAAACCCAACCCAACGAGGCACACTAATAACAAGACTGTCCTAACACTGTACCCAAGCCCAAATCTGTGCTTTCTCCTTTTTAATCACCAGTGGGTGCTTGTCAAAAGACTGACTGGGGTAACCACAGCAGGCCTGCAACCTTGGGTATGCCAGGATGAAAGTTGGTAACTTATTCTGGTCCACAAGAGTTTTGTGGAGAATAGGAGAGGACTCTGATCTCTAGTGCCTGGTTTTCTCTTCACTTGTGGTTTACCCAAACAACTAAAGAAAAGGGAAAAGCCCAAATACCGAATTCCCAAACCAGAACAACTAGATGTTTTTTTTACCAAAGTCCCTTCCTGAGGTTGGTATCACTCTGCGGTGGCCAAGGGTTGTGGGCAGCAGGGATGGTTCTACCCAGTTTTGTGTTGTTGGCCTGAAGCCAGAAGGTAAGAAAGAAAACAAATGGTAAGAAGGGAAAAAAACCAAGATGAGGGGAAAAACAAACAAATAAAATCCTGTCCACCAGTCACAGACTGCTTTAGTCCCAGGCTCCTGCTGCCCTTCTGAGCTTAAAGCTACCACCACTGCGCATACCATCTGAGCACCAAACTATAGACCCACAATCTCTCTGCACCCCAGGGAACTGTGGGAACCTGTTCTAATTCAGTCTCGGTTATGTGGTGGTCTTTACTTTCAGAGCACACACACTGCCCTGTGAATAGTAGGGAGCACAGTCACAGTATCAGCGGACTAGGTCAAATCTCAGATGTTTCATTGCTTCACCATTCACTTCCGGTCCATAAAGAAGGCAGTCTAATCCTCCGTACCACATTCTCCTTTCTTGCTGTCCCAGGTGAATAAAGGCCAGTTGTTGTGGCACTGGAGTATTTGAAAAAGCTCAAGGCTACTCACGATTTCAATGCTAACTCACACTACCGTCCTTCAATTGTGCTTTCTCGTCGTGAAACTGTTTTTTGGTGGTTGCTGTGATAAAAATGCAAGCAGTACAGCAAAACCCACCCAGCAAAGGAAATGAGTGGTGTCATCCAATCTGATTCCAAAATTTTGAGTATTTGAAATCCAACCCAACCCAAAGCCAGCAAGTAGATTCTTTCTCACAGTGGCCGTGTCGGGCAGAGTAGAGCTGTCCAGTAACGGTCCCAAGGCTGTGTTCTATATGAAAACGTGCCACCCCTTTCTTCATGGAGTGGCTAGTGGGTTCAGACTGCTGACAGTTCAGATAGCAGCTGAGCACTCAACCACTGTGCCACCACAACCCCTTTGGTACAATAGGTACACAGATCCTATCAGCTAATCATTGTGGTTACCAATGAACAAAATAAGAATGGAAACAGAAAACACACAGTGGAAGTGGGACAAGTGATGTTTCACTGTGGAGCTGACAATGAGTTGAGAAAAATAAGTATGAATTGTTGAATGGTAAACTTATTTGCTCTGTAACCTTCACCCAATTCACAAAAAGGTAAAAAAAGAATGAAATAATTTTTCTTTCTATGTGTATTTTTTTCCTCTGACAACTAAATTGCTAATGCATAAGTACTTGGGAAATTAGTATTTGAATTTAGCTACAGTTAACCCTTGAAATATGCAATATGGCATGAAGGGTGCTCACCTTCCCTAACTGTAAAACCCTTGTATAATTTATAATTGATGCCAGAATAATCTGAGTTTGACCTGAACAAATTCACTAATGTTGTGCGATGCTAATGATCCCCCATGAGGAGCTGTCTCTCTAGCAGTAACTGCTTACATGGAATGGATAGCATCATGAGGTGTTTTAAGCAGACATTTTACACTGGAGCTCATTGCAATGGCAGTAGGAAAAAAAATGTCCACATGCTAGCAGCCCATATAGTTCAAACTGTGAGTAGTCAACTAGACTTAATTAAGTGGGAATATTCTGGTCATGGACTCCATGAAAAAATTCTTCAGCCAATGTGGACTGACGACGCTTGCAGTATCTGGTTTACTCTGTAAGCACTTCAATATATGAAGCTCTTTTTCCTACTGGGAGACCATTTATCTGGCTTTCCTTCTATTTTATCATTATACTTTCCTCTCAATAGCCTTTAGAAATAGTAGAGAAAATCAATTGCTCAAATTTTATAAAACGTCTTACAACAACAAAAAACAAATCTTCAACAAATCAAGTACTGGTCTCTGTTTTCCAGTCCTGGAGTGAATTAATTAGAATCTTTGGGCCTGAGGTTAGCTGCAGTTTTCTGAAGCTGGTCACTTACTAGCTATAGTTTTCATTATGTTATTTATTTAATCCCTTTGTGCCTTAGTTCCCCATTTTTAAAACTGGGACTACAGCACCTACTTAATAAAAGGTAATAACATGTATCACAAGTAGGAACATTAGGCTTAACTATTATTATTAGTTAACCTGCAAAAGTTCAAGTACAGCAAAATAGAGTCCAAGTCATTACCTTTCTTCTACATCTTCACTGATGCGGTTCTGCAGGCGCCTCAGCCGAGGGTCACTAGATGAATCTTCTTCCTGTTCTTCAGGCTCTGCTTCTTGTTCCTTGGCTTTCTTAATGAACTGAAATTCCTCATCCTCCTCATCCGATGACTCCATAGGAGCATAGTCTGGCCTCTTCCCTGACACATAGCGTTTCACCTTCACTTTTTCCATGGAAATCTCACCTGTGTGAGAAAGATAACATTATAAATCATTAGTCTCTTTCCCAAACTCCTCCAACCTGCAGAGTCCTGTATTCTCAGGAGGCAAGCCTCAGCAGAAGCAGACGAGAGCTGGGACGCATCTAGTCACCCGATGATGTTTTCCTACAAAGAGAAGTGGAGAGAGGGCATTGCGGGGAACACCAACACTAATTTTAACAAGGCTCAGCATGAACACAAGGAATTGGAGGAAAATAGGCAGATAAACTGCTTAAAAAAAATAAGCCCTCCCAAGTAAATAAATAGGTTCCTTAAATAACCAAATGGCATCGACTGCAAGTTCATGCTATTCTACCTCAGCTATAATCTTAAGCATGTTATTTTTTGAGTAGGAGCATAAAATTAAAATGCTGGTTGGGCATCCTTTTAAGTCCTGTCTGCAATTTTTCATGGCAATCTATAATATATGACTGCAAAACTCAATCTTTACCAAGCCTACAAGAGTAGGTGATCTATTATTACAAATAATTCTAATGAACAGAAAAAGAATTAAATCGAGCGAATTAATTCACTTTATGTGTATAAATTGATGACTAAACTGAACTTTTTTTTTTGTGGGCATCACTGCCCTCTGATGGTTGTGGGCGCTACCCAGTGCTGCTCCTGAGAGCCGCCACTGGGTTTGAACTGCCAAGCCCTCAGGCCGCAGTCCCGCACTCAACCACTTACGCCACCGGGGCTCAGCCTAAACTGAACTTTTTAAAGAAAAACTTTGCGTGAGTTTCACTTAGGGCCATACACACACAGATCCTAAATAATAACTTATCTTGCAATGTTAAAAAGAAAGAAAAAAATTAAAATTCCCAAGTCATAACTTGGTAGGATTTAGCTGAGGACTAAAGGGATGGCTTAGCCTTACAAAAATCGAAATATACAGCACAACCACCCAACAACAACAAGAAAATCTAAATGTCATTCATCTTACTAATTAATGGCATGCAGTGTTTTATGTATCTCTTATTAAAACGCTAGTTTATATGTAATGTTCCCAATCCCCAAAGGGAAATATAGATGAAGAAAAAGTAAATTGTACATTGGCTGTAGATAGTTAGAAAACAGTTTATAAAGTAATTTACAATAGAAATGAATCTCCAATGTACCTAGAGATAAATTCAACAACGCTTCCTTTATGAGGAACAAGCTCAGAGCATTGAAAGATATAAATGAACTAAATAAATGGAGAATTTCATTAGGTAACCATGAGAAGATGGTGGCTATGTTGTTTTGAGTTAATCTAAAAATCTATTAATATGTAATTTGAATGCAACGCCATTACAAGTTTTCTCCAGCATGATTCTAAAATTGTGGAGATTAGAAGCTCAGAAAAGTTAAGAGAAGAAAAAGTTGAAGTGGGCTTGGTGATGTGTTCCTGTACCAGATATCAAGGCCTATTGAAAGGTTAAGAATTGGGGGCTGAGCCCCGGTGGAGTAGTGGTTGTGCGCGGGACTGTGGCCCACTGGGACGGAGGTTCAATTCCAGCAGTGGGGCTGGGCCTCCTACTCCCACCACCGGAGAGCAGTGATGCCCCCCCCCCCAAAAAAAAAAAAGAACTTAAAAAAAAACAAAACAAGAGGCAAATAGATGGGACTATTCAATCAAAGGGACTACAAGCTAATTTTAAAGTAGAAGGTAAAATTATATTCCTAACTCACCCAACACCGCCAATCTTGCACCAATCCATTAATTTGAAAACTATTATTTTAAACATTTTTATCCCCGACTGGATTGTAAGCTCTGCAACTTAGATCTTATTATATATACCTCCATTCGAATCTATTTCAAGCAAGCAAACAATGAACACAGCCACTCACTGCTGTGCAGTTGACTCCGACTCAAGCAGCCCTCCAGAAACAAGGGCAGAACTACTCCGGTGGGCTTTATAGAGGGTAAGTCTCTGTGCATGTCAGAAAGCCTCATCTGTCTCCTTTGGAGTGGGGTGGGGGGTGGGGGCTGGTGGTTCTGAACTGCTGACCTTGAGGTTAGTAGCCCAACTGGTAACCCAAAGTGTCCCCGAGGCTCCTTAGACAAACATTGGGACCTTAGAAAAAAACCTTTATTATCTAAACTATCACTTGTGATTTCAAAGCAGGAAAACTTTTTTTGAACAATACAAAAAAACTCCATAAAATATAATAGCAATAAGCTGGATTAAGTTAAAACTAACACTATCTAATCAAAAGCTAAGACTTGATAATTTAAGTCAAGACAGTTAAAAATAGGGGAAAAGAGGTGTGTGTGTGTGTTTGTGTGTGTGTGTATGTAATTGAAACTCAAAGCCCATCTGTAGATGCTGAACATCCCCTTATAGAATGGTCACAAGGAAGAGAGGAGGCCAGTCAGGGTGCTGGATAGCACCAATGAAACATACAACTTTCCTCTAGTTCTTTAATGCTTCCTCCCTCACTCTACTCCCCATCATGACCTCAATTCTACCTTGCAAATCTGACCAGACCAGAACATGGACACTGCTACAGGTACGATCCTGCAACACAAGGAATCCAGGACAGATAAACCCCTCAGGACTAATGATGAAAACAGAGATACCAGGATGGGGAGGGGAATACGGGGGAAGAAAGGGGGGTTCCATTACAAGGAAAGACATAAAACCCCCTCCCAGGGTATGAACAACAGAAAAGTGGGTAAAGGCAGACAGCGGCCAATATAAGACAGGAAAATAATAATGCATAATTTAGCAAGAATTCGGGCTGAGCTCCGGTGGCGTAGTGGTTGTGGGTGGGACTGCGGCCCACTGGGATGGAGGTTCAATTCCAGCTCACAGGAGCAAAGGCTGGGCCTCCCACTCCCACCATCAGGGCAGTGATGCCTAAAAAACTAAAAAAAAAAAAAAACAAACTAAAAACCCCACTGCCATCGGAGGCATAGATACTGTATCACCTTAAGACAAACATACAAAGTAAGCAATTGCTATTATATTCCAACATCTTTACTGGAAAAACTGACTCCCCAAACAAACACGTTTCTTCTTCCTTTTGCTCTCATTGTAATAATATCCGACTTAAATCCAACGTTTTTCAAAAAGTCTTCCCTGACAACAAAGCAAAGGGTCTAAAACACAATGCTGCCTCCGATGACCCCATCAGAAGTGATCCGTCTCTTCCTCTGCCTTCCGCAAAGGAAGGCCTTATACCACTAGGTAGATGACAGGAACCACAGGCTGAAACTCTCTGCACACTACTCGGAAAGTGCCTTTCTGCATGCTGTACCTCAAGACAAGAACGAGAACGGAGCTCCTACACAATTCTGTGTTCAACTTAACAAGGAGCCACTGGCTTGCTTGAAAGGCTAAAATTTAAGTCGAGTCAGCTATCGATCCTGTCTGAGGAAGCAGGGGAGAAAACGATGCTGATGAATTACAGAGCCTGAACCACGGTTTCGGAGAGCAAGACTACCACCCGCCCAAGCTGCTGCCAAAAGTGAATTCTTGGAGGGGAGGGGCCGCAGGACTCTGTCGGGCGAGAGCACAAAAGCCACGGGAATAAGAGCAGACGCGGCGGGGTGAGAGGACTCGGGGGCCGGGTGTCAGGGGTCGCAAGGGGAAGTTGGGGGGTCAGCGTGGGCACGTGTGTGAGCTGCTGGGGCAGGAAGAGGGAAAACGCCACCGTGCAGGGGGTCGGACAGTACCTTTCTCATTGCGGACTGGGACGGCCCCAGCCGTGGACTGAATCGGCGGCTGCTTCATGAGTGCGCTTGGGACCGACATGGTGAAGGCAGCGGCGGCGACTCCTTAGACGTGAATAATTCCAAACCGTGAACGACGGCGTCCACGAACAGCAAAAAACGCCTCCGTCGCCCGGTCCACCGGACGCAGCTGCGCGACGAAGAGAAACGCTAGCCAGACATAGACAAACAGGAAGTGTGTGTGGAGAGGATTGTGGGAAATGGGAGGACTTGAGGCCGAGTCTGTTACTGCGCATGTCCGAAGGCTGCAGGCACGTCTTCGTTCTCGCGAGATTTGGAACCCGCTTCTGGCGGGAAATGGCTCTGTTGGGGCTGCGCAGGTAAAGCCCAGCGGCGACTGAGTTCCGAATTAGTTCGGTTTAAATTCCGTGGAATGGTATAGTGATGAGTGAGAAACTGGGAAAATAGTTAAGATCTTTTGTATTGTTGAACGCCCAGAAGGATTACGGTTGGCTCTGAATAGAAATCCTGTGTAGCTCACCTGAAGCCAGGAGGCGCAATGATGTGGCATAATTAGGTCATACAAGTGCAGGGGGATAGGTCCATTGCAAGAAATAGATAAATTCCTACTCCCACCACCTGAGGGCAGTGATGCCTAAAAAAAAAAAAAAAA